>CAUYON010171586.1:0-34307 GCA_963573935.1 Arctocebus calabarensis
AAAGACTGGGAGAGAAACGGAGAGAGTTTCTCTCTCCCCACTAGAATTATCTCCCTCTAACAGATGCCTTAATGTTTTCTGTATTCTTTTCTTTCTTTTCTGTGAATAAATTCTGTCTTACAAAAAAAAAAAAAAAAAAGATCATTCATCATGATCAAGTGGGTTCATTCTAAGGATCTAAGAATGGTTCAATATAAGCAAATAAAGAAAAATAATACACCAGAAAAAAAAAAAAAAGAAAGAAATACTTGACATTCAAATTGAGAATAGGTACTTAATATTTATAAAAGTGCTTGATTTACATAGAGACTTTTCTCCAAGTAACTCAACATTTACTTTTCAAAATTCAGCTCTGTGGGAATTTACTAGATGCTTTATATTGTGCTAGTTGCCACATGAAGTAGATAGTAACAGTACTTTTGCCCTCACAGAGCTTATAATAAAATTGGAAAACATTATATATACACATGGAACAGTCACCAACCCAAAATATCTGATTAAATATCGTATTAGATGATACGGCACGTGAGAAGCGATGGGGATAGGAGGGAGAAGGAAGCTTGTTAAGTTGATGGAGTGAGAAGCAATTACTAGAAGGGATGGGAGGAGGATAACCCCGTTATTATCTCTGTTAGAGGTAACAACACAGAGGAAGAAGATGACTGGCTTTCATCACAACTTACAAGGTAGGTGAAAATCTTTCTGCAACTCAATTTCATCATTTATGTCAATCAGGTTAATAGAAATATCTCAGATTGCATGTGAAGCCCGCACACTGTACCCCATGATTGAACTAATGTACACAGCTATGATTCAATTAAAAAAAAAAAAGGAAAAGAAAAAAAAAGAGGTCTTTGTAAAAAGAAAAAAAATAAAAATAAAAATAAAAAATTAAATGTAGGGTAGCAGCTGTGGCTCAAGGAGTAGGGCACTGGCCCCATATACCAGGAGTGGTAGGTTCAAACCCAGCCCCAGCCAAATAAATAAATGAAATAAAATAAAATAAAAATAAATAAAAAATTGAGTGTAATATACCTGTAAATCAGGGTTATGAAAAAAAGGAAAGAAAGGAAATATACAGTAAAGGACCTACCATTGTTATAGGAAATAATAGACCCTCTACCAACAATTATTTTTCTAGGAAGATGTTCATATATAAATCCAATTTATCTGGCCATCCATTCTTTTAAAAAGACATTCTGACTTACATTGAACTTTTCTCATTCATCCATTTTCATAAATAGAACTCAAAAGAAATTTGCAAGTACTAAAACTTAAAAAGATACAGAAAAAAATAAAGTAACTACTGCAGGTATAGAATATATGGCAATTCTCTATAAAGATTCCAATACATCCATTAAAATATTGCAACATATTTTCTGTTCCAAAAAAGTAGTGAACATCCAAGAGGGTTTGACCTGTGGAACTGCATCTGTCCTAATGCAAAAAATCGGGCACTCAAAGATAAGAAGAGCTATGACAGTCGACATCAGGAAAGCCTGTTCCTATGTTGGATCTAATCAGGGGACTGAGTTTCATGGATAAAAACCCACTTACTGGGAAGAAATAGAGTAGACAATAAAAAATAGAGCTTCAATTTTATAGAATCCAGTATATTAGGCCCAAAGTAAAGGAAAGGCCCAGCACTGAGAATAAACTACATACATACACATATATAGTTGCTTAAACAAGACTCTGAGGATAATTCTGGATATTTAGGGAAATGTATAAAGTTCAGAAGTTGAAAACAGAGCCAACTTTAGACTTGTAGCAAGCATGATCCAAGGTTTGGATTCTGCTATTCCAGTCGTCAACACTCAAAAGGAACATTATTAGTACTTACACCAGGATCAATGGGACTGTTGTCATACCCTGGTATGTGTGACACTCCTTCTTAAGTCTTACTCAGTCAGTTCCTGGAACTGGGAGTGGAATTGAGTTTGTTCCATGTGTGATAAGAACTTAAGAACAGATAGTCCTAAAACCTAAAGACTGATTACTAGGACGATACATATCAAAACAAATGATTATGGTAGACAGATTTACAGAGTTAAGAGATTTTGACAATAAGTACATAAGCACTTTAAAAATATAGTGATTCCATTTTAATAAAACAAAATTCTACCTTTATTATATACCTAAGGGCCACATAGTATGTTACAAAACTTGAGTGAAAATGTATTTCTATATTTCTACTCTGTAAAGCTGTGATTTTCTCTATCAAAAGAAACAAAATTTTCATGCTGAAGGTGGCACCTGCAGCTCAGTGGGTAGGGTACTGCCCATGTACACCAAGGCTGGCAGGTTTGAACCCAGCCTGGGTCAGCTAAAATAACCATGACAACTGCAACCAAATATAGCCAGTGTTGTGGTGGGTGCCTGTAGTCCCAGCTACTTGGGAGGCTAAGGCAAGAGAATCGCTTAAGCCCAAGAATTTGAGTTTGCTGTGAGCTGTGATGCCACAGTACTCAAAAAAAAAAAAAAAAATTCATGCTGAAAAAGTAATTTTGTTTTTCATTTGGAACAGACATGGATCACTTTAATAACTAATCAATCCTTTTTCTCTTTCTAATCTCTAAAAGTCGAATGCCAACATACTGAGAGCAATGTTGTTTAGGAGGTGTTTGATTTTTAGGCCTGTAGTACTCTCATTGTTTAGCAAGGCAAGCCCATTTGGAAACCACACTATTAATCTTTACTCAGAGGGCCAAAATGCGTAAGAAAACCATTTGAAATAGAAGAATATGAATAATGAAATAGGCATGAACATAGCAAGATGATTTTTTTTTTTGGCCTTGGTAATATTCTTACAAATTCATAATTTGTAAATTCATAATTCAAATTCGTAATACTCTTTAAATATTTTGAAGTAATATTTAAATTCTAAGAATGTTTTCCTAGAGCTGATATGGCATACACCTAAATTTGTGACAATTACCTAAAATATATCTGTGCTCACATTGCAAAGATTTATTCAGATATGAAAGAAAAAGAGAAATAGGAAGATTAGTATGTCCTTGAATATTTCATGTTTGCTGAAATATTTTAATCTTTTTTTTAAAAACAGTGTAAAATATACCAACTAACTACAAGGTTTATTTAGTCAGGTTACAAATTTATAGATAGGAAAAAACAAATAAAACAAAGCCAGAAAATTATTCTTATTTGATATCAGCTGATTAGAACAAATCTACTTTGTTAAATGATGTCTCTGAATTTTAAATTATGTTGATCTGATCACAATTTGTATAGAAGTATATTAATACTACTACTACTTCATATTTTCTTTTTTTCTATTTTCTTTGAAATTAAATGAGTATTACATTTAATTTGTTTGTTGCTATAGTATTACCTAAAGTATTCCCAATTTATCACAGTCTAGTTTGAATTAATATTAATTTATATATAATAAAAAAATAACTTATAAAAGTATATTCACTTCACCATCCTTTATTTTTCTTGCTATTTCGCCAAATATTTTACTTCTAGGTATGTCATAAATTCAATTATTATATGTGCTTTTTGCAGTTGTACTAATGTAAGTAATTGGACTGTCAAAATATAGTTGATCCATTAAAGAACTTCACTGGTATCAAGCTTTACCATCATCTTAAGGGTAGCCAATGTTTGACTCAGACAAAGCAGAATTTTGCTGGAAAATCTCATTTATCCCACACATTGGACATCCCTCATCTAAATCAATTATGAGGCCCCAAAGTTAAGTTTTCAGTAAGAATACTTAAGTACAAAACTTGTATTATCATAACTCAGAGTTTTGAACTTCTTGTGCAACATTCTTCAGGAATAGATTCCTTTCCTCCATTTATCTCAACCCTCCTGTCCACAACTCCATTTGGCCTGCCTTCCTTCCTTCCTTCCTTCCTTCCTTCCTTCCTTCCTTCCTTCCTTCCTTCCTTCCTTCTTTCTTTCCCTAACAAAATTAATTTTAGCTAGGGACTTCTTCCTAATATCATCTAGTAAGTAAGGAGTCTTTGAGAAAATATCATTAGTCTATTTTTCCCACAGGCCATTGACATGTAGATTACATTAAGTCACCTGACTTCTACTATTTCCTCTAAGTGCATTCCCAAATTAAAATGAGTTAAATAGATTGTAAGCCAGTTGCTGTAAGTCATTCCTCAATCATTATTTGTCTTAAAGAAATTGAGAGCATAGATTTCTCGCTTGACTTAAAGTTTTTATTTTTATAAGCACCCTACAGACGTCCATCTATTGTCTTCCATGTTGTATCTGTCTAGGTGTGAAGATAGCTGTATTCACTGTTTTTGCTTTAGAATATGTAATATCCTATATGTATTATGTTTTTTGTTCTTCCACTCTCTTCTCTTTATTATTGGCCATCAGATATTTCTCTTTGATGTGCTTCAGCATGGACTTTCTCTTTTTCTATCTCATTCTCCCTCTTGCTCTCACTCAAAAATCTGAGTTTATTTTTTCCTGCTTGGGGATGTCAGTGTTCTTCATTCTGTAGTTAAGTATTACATTTAACTCTGTAGGTTAAGAATTTCCATCACATTTGGCCATTTATCCTTCATGTCTTTTCCTCATTTTCAATCTCTTTTCATCTGTTTTATAGCAACATATATTTTAGAATATATGGTATTAACCCACAGGTCAGTGAAGCTACATTTTTTTCTTTAAAGTATTTATCTCTCTCCTTCACTTTAGATAATTTCTATTGATTTATCTTTTGGTTCACTGATTTTTTCCTGCAATATCCAAACTACTATTAAGCCTAATGAATTCTTGTTCTTAACTTCAGTAATTTTCTATTTAATTTATATTCCCAGTTATTATTTTTCCTTTTAGGAATTAGACTCCCCTAATAAAATGTCCTGTTTCTATTCATCTTATAATTCTTAAAATGTATTTATAGTATTAGAGAACATTGAAGACTACTATAGCAATGTTCTCTCTGTCATTTTCTTCTTGTATTTAGTGGTGAAAGTGAGAGGTTATTCATTTAGATTCCTTTAGAATAAGTCAACATGAGGTTGGGTCATACTTTATTTGATTATTAAATTCGCCTTAGATTATTAGGTCAACTATATTAAATCTACATATGATTAACCCAACCCTCAAGTGATATAGCTAATGCTTTTGTGATTTTGTCAGTTTGAGGGCTGAAATGCAATGTGTTGGGTATAGAGTTACATATACTTTGAATTTTCTTTCTGATTAATAGATTTTTTTTCCACTGGTGCCCCTTTGGAAAACTTTGAGGCAGGAGATACAGGGTGGAACAGTTTTTGTTTTATAGCTTTTAACTGTTCAAATCATCATGCTAGCCTCTACTTTCATCAAAGGATCAGATGATTTTCCCTTAATTTGTGAGCAATCTCCCTCTGTGGCAGGCTTCCAGTACCTAGAGATGGAACATCTTCTTAGTTATGGTTGCTGTCAAGGCTCTCTACTTAACCATCCAGGGCAAATTTTTTATTGAATTCAGTTTATAAGAATTCATTGTATCTAGTGCTTTTGACTAGTCCTATTAAAAAAAAAAAAAAAAAGCCTGAATTTTGTTTTGGCTCAATCTGAGTCAGTGAAAACTCAAACAAAATGAGAAGGAAAAAAACCTGAAAATATTGGTTTTAATGTTCTCAGTGAGAGGACAAGAGTGTTCCCATTTTGTAATCCACAGCCACCTCAGCTCACCTAAACCCACTGCCCTAAATTCCGCGAAAAACCCCAAGCACCTGCACCCTGGCTCCAGACAATTAAATCTCAGCAAGAAAGTCCCCAAATCCTAGTTAAAACCTCAGGTAATCGCCCGGCCCCTCTTAGCCAATAGAGTAGTAAAAAAAAATAGGTCAGCTAACCCCATGCTTGCTAAAATAAACCCCCATCCTCTTTGTAACCACAATAAAACCCCTGCAACCCCCCGAGTTGGGGCTCTCAGCCCGGATTCACTGCGTCAGACCCCTGAAAGTCCAGGTTCGAACTTAAATAAAGGCTCTTTTGCTTTTGCATCGGACTCGGCTCCTGGTGGTCTTTAAGGATTACGAAGTCTGGGCATAACACTCAGTTAACAGCAGTGAACATAGGAGACTTCTGCAACTCCAAAATATGTGAGAATTTCTTCCTACCAACAAGGAAGAAATCATTTCAGCGATGGACACTGCTTGGGTATCCTCCTAATTTAATTCAGACACTATCTAACCAGAGATAACACCAGATCCCACAGGTTGAGGGCTCAGTCTTACAAGACTGCTCCCCACCTCTGATGCCACGCGCAGCTCCTACTATTCTGATGCCATGCACAACTCCTATTATTTCACCTGTGCTCCTGACCAACAAGCTATAAGGTTTGATTACTTTGCTAGAGTGGTTCTGGAACTGAAGACGATACATACATTTCCTGGTTTATTATAAAGGATATCAAAAAGGATACGGGTGAGCAAATGCATAGGGTGAGGTATTTGAAAGGGCACTGAGTTTCCCATGCCCTCCCTGGGCTCACCACCCTTCAGAAACACACACATATTCATCTATCCAAAAGCTCTACAAACCCAGTTCTTTTGGGTTTTTATGAAAGCTTCATTATGTGGACATTATTGACTAAAACACTGGTTGTTAGTGATAATTTAACCTTCAGTCCCTCTCTCCTCTTCCCAAATTGGGTTGAAAGTCCTAACCCTCTAATTGTGCCTTGGACTTTCAAGAAACCAGCCTCAGCCTCTTACCTCTTTTCATTCATGAGAGGGACTCACTTTCAACTCTCTTTGGAAGTGCTTTAAGCTTTTTCTTTGTTAATAAATAAAATTTCTCTTTATTAATAAAAATTTTAAAAGAAGGAACCAGCCTCATCCAGAAGCTATTAGGGACTGCCAGGCATTGGTCAACCTGTCAGTGCACAAAGGACACCACTTTGGAAATTGTGTGCCAGGAAACAGATCAAATAAATATTTTACAATATCATACTCTTTTTTTTTTTTTTTTTTTTTTTTGCCACTACAGGGGCTAAAGTCTTTTCCATTGTATAATACCGGGATGCCAAAATCTTCCTTAATATTTTCTTAATTGTTGGTTATATCATGACAAATCTGACTTCCAACACCTACATGAAAAGGCTTTAAAATGATCCTTCCTTAGGCCAGCCTTGTGATGACTCTATCACTAGCTGACAACTTGAATGCAGTCTTGTGAGCAACACTGAGTCAGCATTGCCTTGCTAACCCGTGTCTGAAATTCTGACCACAGAAACTATGAAATAATTCAGTTTGTTTTTTCCAGGCATTAAGTTCTGGGGTAATTTGTTTTGCTGCAGTAGATGACTACTACAAACTCTGTTGGTTTTAACTAATAAAAGTGTAGTTTGACCTAGCTTCCAAAAGTAGTCATGCTTAAAAAAAAAAATTTTTTTTTGACAGGGTCTCACTATGTTGCCCAGGCTGAAGTGCAGTGGCTATTCACAGGTGCGATCGCACTACTGATCAGCAGAGGAGTTTTGAACTGCTCCATTACCAAGCTGGGCCGGTTCACCTCTCCTTAGGCAACCTGGTGGGCCCCCACTCCAGGGAGGTCACCAATACTCATGCTTTGTAATCAGCAGAATTCAGGAAAGAGTTGAAAACTGAAATGTCTTGAGGATTATAGGTCCACCAAACAGAACTTTGGTTTGCTCTCCTGGTACAGCAAAGCCAAACGCTGACCCCAGGATTTTGCAGTGAGAGAAAAGGATATTTTCTCCATGGCATCTGTCAAGGAGAATGGGCAGCTAATGTTTAAGATCTAAACTCTCCAGTAGTTTACAAAAGATTTTTAAAAGTGGGGGTATAATTCTGGAAAGCAAAATTTGCAAACAAAATTATAAATCAATACATGGAGCTTAAACATTGGCTTGGTCTTAAAACATGGGAAATCTTGAAGCAGGGGTTTAGACATCATAGGGGGATTCAGAGATTCTTTGATTCATGTGGGTGTGACACTCTCCAGACCCAATAGAAAGAAATTTAGAACAAAGAATAGAAGTCATAATTCAGTACTTAGTCCTTCTCTGAGGTCTAGGGGGTAGTGGTTAGCATTTTCCATTTGGTAAGGATTTTGGAGAAACAACTCAAGAAGATGTGTTATGATGTTACCTTTTAGTTTCTAAAGGGAACAAATTAACTCATGGCTCTGGATCTCTTGGGAGACTATTGTTACTATCTTCTTGCTTATCACTGTTGCTCATTTACTTTTCTAGATACCTAGATTTTCTTTTGAAGGGACTGGATCTTTTTCACTTATTTCCATGGTTGGAGGGCCCAGCTGTTTTCTAAGAGGGCTCCCTGCTCCATTCTAAGAACAGCTGAAACTGAGATGATCACAGGCCTTTTGGATATTTGGGGTAATTTGGGGGGGGGGGAATGCCCTTATCTTGTTTCTCTTCTTTATCATACAATTCTATTTATTGTTTTTCTGGTGGAAGTTTACAATTAATCTGATAAAGTCTCCAGTGGTTTCCACCACTTTATTGTGAAAGGAATGAAATAAATTTATGAAATAACTTCAAAAATAAAATAGGTTTAAAATAAATATTACTAAGAATAATGTGTTACACTTCTATCCAGGTATATCTATATAAGACATAAAGTATCCATCTTTTTATTGGCTGAATAGTATTATATTGTGGTATACACATTATGGTATACATATTATTCTAGTAAAGCATCACAAGAATGAAGAAGTAAGAATCCTGTGTACTCAATTCTGATATTAAAGACGTAGTACACGGTGGGAGGTGGGAGAAGGGAAGAGCAAAGAGAAGGAAGGAGGAAGAGGGCGGGAGGGATAGCAAAAAAAAAAAAGAAAAAGGTAAATAAATATTACTATCCATGAAAATGAAATAGTTTAGCTTTTGTATTAAATATTCTCTTGGGTACATCTGTCAAAGAGTACATTTTTAAAGGGTCCTTCCCATTTGTAATTATTATTTCAACGTTTAATATGTCACTTCATTTTGTTACCCTATATATATACAAAATCACACATGCACATGTGCTTTCTATTGATCAAAGGTGGTATCTATTTCAACATTTTCACAATAGGATAATGAATTTTTTTTTTTTTTTTTTTTTTGTAGAGACAGAGTCTCACTCTATCGCCCTCAGTGGAGTGCTGTGGAGTCACAGCTCACAGCAACCTCCAACTCCTGGGCTTACGCGATTCTCTTGCCTCAGCCTTCCAAGCAGCTGGGACCACAGGTGCCCGCCACAGCACCCAGCTAATTTTTTTTTATGCAGTTCGGCCGGGGCCGGGCTTGAACCCGCAGCCTTCGATATATGGGGCTGGCACCCTACTCACTGAGCCACAGGCGCCGCCCAGGATAATGAATATTAAATGAAAAATATTCTTCTTCAAATATGTTTAGGAATTTCTAAATAAGATATATATTTAGTAAACATATAATTTAGATATTATAAATTTTAACACACTAAAATGCATTGAAAAAATAACCCTGAAGACTGGATAGAGTCTAAAGTGTTTCTAAACTTATTATAAAAAAACATTTAATTTTGTTCTATCTTTGGAGATTTTTGTTCATGCAACATACTTTGGAAAATGCCTGTCGAGACTATCATGATTCAATCTAACAGTTGTAGATTTTATTTCTTCTTTTCTATTTCTAAGTTACAAACAATTCTATAATGTAATAATACATGTTTTATGAAATATATTTGTTTTTGACTGAAGTAGTCAGAATTTTTTTTAATTACAAATAATAAATACATGTGTATTTCTTATGATCACATAAAGTAAAACATTTTATTCCCAGTCATTTCATCTTGTGGAATAAAGTTGGAAATGTTCTATCATTTAAACCTTAAATTCTATCAATTGAAAAACAGCGAATTATATAATTTGTAAGATTGGTGGAAAGTACTTCACAAGACTGGATAGGTCCCTTCTTTTGCCTCTTTTAGAGACGTTCATCACAAATACATACAATATCTGGGTCTTCATGAGGTAAGATTATCTGGGCCAGTTTTTTACCTACTAGGAGGGTAAAGATGGTATGGTGGGTATGTGAGTGAAGGGTGAGAGGTCCAAAGCTTGGGGAGAATAATTTAATTCGGGGTTGGGTGATTTCACCTACTTTTATCTATACCACCAATATTGAAAGTAATATTTTCATAGCAAGAATGAAGGAGAGAATTGTGGCTATTTCTCAACTTCAAAGAGCCAATATTATAAAAATCTCTGAATTCCTCCATCCTATTTTTGTCAGGGCCAATTTTTAAATATAAAGTAGAATTTGATGTGTGGATATATTATTTGGTATTTTTAAATATCTAATTCTTTGTGAGATATGTTGATAATGAACATTGATAAACTTTTTCTATAAAGGGCCATGCACTCTGCAAAGGCAAAAAAGTCTTAGTTGCAAGTATTTAGCTAGTATAGAATATGAGTTGGCACAGCAATAATTCAATAAAACATTATTTACTAAAACAGGCAATAGGTTTTTTGGGCCCACAGGCTGCTAATCCTGGTCTACAGATTTCTTGTATGTTTGTATATATATGTGTACACCCATCTTTTTTGTGTAAACATTTCTTAGTGCTAGGTTGGGTAATATTTAAAATTATTTCAAACATTTTTAAAACATCTTGCTACTATAAAACAATAATGAATAATACAATAATAATAGGATACCTAGCGAATTCATCACAGATCTTACCAATAAACCCATATGACTCAATACATTAATAAAAATTAAATTTTCAGCATATCTTGCTTCCTCATGTTTTTTAATCAGGAAATAATTTATGCTACTGAGTTGGTTGCTTATTTATATCTTTCTTAAAAAAGTAATTTGCATCTGGTTTTTTTGGCATCTCATTGTAATTATTTATTTAATATCCATTATAATCTAAGAATATTTAAATATTCATTTCCCTCCTAAATATGTATATTTTGGTATGTTTTATATTCTGCATGTTAGACTTTGTAGTAAATATATATATGAATGGTGTTTAAAAGAACAGAATTAGCTTGCATTCATTCAAATGACATTGTTATTTTGCTATTTTATTTATTTATTTTTGCTTTTACTTATTTTATTCTCTAATCTTTTTAGTTGAATATTAAATTTATTTTAAAAATATGATATAAATTTTTGATAAACATTTATTTTTTAAAATTAATTTTTGCATGTCAAATTTTGTTTTTTGTTGGCTCAGTGACCGTAGAACAGTGGTTATAGCACCAGCCAACTGGTGTTCTAAGATAATACTAATAATTAAGAATTTTTATATCCTATTTGAGAACCAATTTACAGTAGTGTCTAAGTGCACCAACCCTAGAGACAGTCTGAGTTTATATCTCAGTTGTGCCATTTAGTGAAACTATGCCTACATGACTTAAATTCTCATTCTCTAAGTGAACTAATTGAATCACCTCCATTTATTCTCCATTAAGTTTTTTTATTAGTTTATATTAGTATTCACTTATGGATATTTATCTTACTTTAGCAATTATAGCCCCATTTTTTTGTTAATTATTTAATTCCCAAATTGTTCCAGCTTTGGCCTGCTGAACACCTGCACGTCTTCTTATGTGTTTTTTTGATTTACTGCTTTCCATTTTCCAGTATTTTTAAAATTTTAGGCCCAGGATGCATTTTTGATTCATCTTGTGTTTTTTCTTCCTCAATTCTCCAAGGAATACTGTTCTCTATTATTGAAGGAATAGTATTGAGAATCCCAAACCTAGTGGTAGATATGCTGATTGTATGTAGAGTGATTAGGTTTTTGGCACCTTCCTGTGTACAAAGGTGGAATATGAAAAAATATACATATAATGTGCATATATTATAGACACACACACACACGTACACATAAATGCATAGTTCCATGAACAGAGATAGAAAAATATATACACATACATGTATTGCATGTGTGCATGAATACATTAAATCACACAAGAACACATTTATATTTAAGTGTGTATATTAAAAATCACAAATTCAAATTCATACCTCTGATTTCAGTATGAAACCACAGGACTTCATTTTTCATTATTGCTAAACATAATTTAGTTTCAGGATTGTTGAATTATACTTCCTGGAGAAACATAATTACTATCTACTGTACAGAATTTGTTGCAGCTTACTTTGTCTTTAGCTTTATACCATTGAGTCAAATCATATCTTCCAATGATTAAGGTAGTTCTTTGTTCCCTGTTCATTTCTGTGTGGTTTACAGCGTCTGTATATGGCTGTTAGGTTCATTTGTTATAGTTTAGATTTCATGTTGTTTCTACACATCCTGCTTGATTATGTTCATTTATTTATTGAGTCTCTAAAATATGACTATTGTCTAAGAGTCAAAGACTTACAAAAAGCTTTACTCACAGAAGTGGCACTTACTCCTCATCCCTATTACATCATTTCCATTCCCCCTTTCATTCTAACCTACCTATCCATTTCCTGCAGGTAACCAATTTCATTAGTATCTGCATTATCATTCCTATATTTACTATCTTCCTTTCAAAGCCCTAGAAGAATTTATACTCCAGTAATACTACCTAGTCTTAAAAGTTTGGGAGACATCGCCTATTCAACCCTCTGGGCCTCATGCTCTTTTAAACTGAAAAACCCCTTAATAATTTTTTCTATTTTAACAAATGTGCCAAAGTAAGCTTTCCAGCTCTCATGGGGTCAATTTCAGTAGTTTGTATTTCCCTGATCAATTATTCTTTATTAAAATTTATACTCTTATTGCATTTTGATCAAGTATTTCTTTGTAATACTTCTACATTATTGAAATTTGTGATTTTTGTTACACAAAATATGATTAATATTTGTGGTTGGGCCATGGGCACTTAAGAAGAACAAATAATTTATTTTCAGTAGGTAGTGTTAGCTGTAAATCCATAAGATCAATCTTGCTGGTTTTTTTTATCTCTTCTATTGTTCTTTATTGTTCACCTGATCTCTACTTATGGAGTACAATGTGATTTTATGATTCATATATATTTTATAGAAGGACTATGGAAATTAACATATCAATCATCCCACATATTTATCATTTCTTTGTAGTGAGAATATTTAAAATCTTGATCTACGAATCTTTTAGCAATTTTGAAATGTTCAGTATATCGTTGTCAGCTATAGTCACTGTACAGACATATTCTGTACCATGTACAGTCCAGCTGATCACTGGAATGCATTCTTCCTGTCTAACTGAACTTGGTACCCTTTGACTAAATGAACTTTGTACCCTTTGCCTCTAGCTTTGTTCTTTTTGCTCATGATTTCAGCAGGTGTTTTTGTGTTTCTCTGTGAATGTTAGAATTGTTCTTTTTTTTTTTTTTTTGACACATAGCCTCAAGCTATCACCCTGGGTAGAGTGCTGTGGCATCACAGTTCACAGCAACCTCCAACTCCTGGGCTTAAGCAATTCTCTTGCCTCAGCCTCCCAAGTAGTTGGGACTACAGTGGCCTGCCACAATGCCCGGCTATATTTTGGTTATAGTTGTCATTGTTGTTTGGCAGGCCCAAGCGGGATTCAAACCTGCCAGCTCTGGTGTATGTGGCCGGCACCCTAGCCGCTTGAGCTACAGGTGCTGAGCAAGAATTGTTCTTTTCTATTAGGTTGTTAAGTATTAAGTGTCTGATTTCCTTAAATATTAAGTTTGATAGCTGATATTTTTGACATTTCACTTTGACACTTGTTTTAATTGTAAAGGTACATCTTTATTCTTTAAAGTGCACATTTTGGCTTGTGATTATCTCAAATATTAAATGTAATTTTTGTGTAACCATGAATAAGTCAAAAAATTGTGTTATTTTTAAATACAAGCTCCATTGTGGAACCAATGCAGAGCTGAAAGCCCAAAATGTCAACATAGATTTTGGAAAGGATGTGGCTGATGGATGCACAGTATTTCTATGGTTTGAGAAATTCCATTGTGATAATTTTTAATCTTGAATATGAGCCTTGAGCAACCTGAGATCACAGGGGATAATGATGAGATGAAAACTGTGGAAGAAAATCCATTTCAACCAAAGTGTAAATTAGCAGCAAGGTTTGACATTACTGTTCCAACAATATTGGGTGATTTGAAACAAATCTGCAAGCTAAAGAGACTGGATCGATTAGTTTCACATTAAATAAATGAGCATCAGAAGAGAAATCATCTTTGTAGCTTGCCTTCCTTTGCTGTTGCATGAAGGTGAACCATTTCTACATCATATTATTATGTGTTACTGGATCTGATCTTTTTGAAAATCAGAAGTAGATGCCACAATTGTTGGATAAAGATAAAGTGCTGAAACATAGTCCCAAACCAAATTTTCATCAAAAAAAAAGCTAATAGTGTCTGTTGGGTGGTCCAGCACTGGTATTATCCCACACAGATTCATAAAACCTACGGCAGCAACATGGATGACCTGGTGAGGATGCTCATGATCAAGCAGCCAAGACTGGTCAGTCGAGACAGCCCAAGCCTCCTGCAAGACAACCCAGTCACATCAACAATGCTGCTCAAGCCACTGAAGCTGGACTTGAAAATTGCCATTCACGGTGTTCACCAGAAATTTCACCAACTGACTATCATTTTTTTCCAGGCTTTGGACCACTTCTTGCAAAGAAAAATATTTAGTTCTCAAAAAGCTGTGGAAAAGGCCTATAGCAATATTATCACCACTCACTACTTTGCTGCTGGCATAAAGAACCCACCATTATGGTGGCAAAACTGTATCAGTAGTTTAGACACATACTTTGATTAATTGTACTGCTTTTTTTATTTGAGATGCAATGAGCTAAACTTTTGATTCAAAATCAGACATTACAGATTTAATGATCTAATGTTTCTGTGAAGTATAACATTGGAAGTTTGATAAGAACTGCATTGAATCTGTAGATTGTTTTGGTATCTATGAAAGTTTACATTTTTGTTTCCTTGAGTTATAATTGTAAATAAACTCTAACCTGTGTCTTATTAATAGCCTTTTATTATCTGGTTTATCAGTTTTTTTCTCTCTTTTAACTCTCCCTATTTCTAATACAAAGAACTTACTCTATTTTCCTCTTTTCTACTCCCTTATCATTCCATTTTTTTGTTATATTCTTTCTACTTTGTTACAACATGTAACATTTCCACGTTAGTCTTCTCTTGGTGAATTAGTATTCTTCCCTTTCCCACCTAGTTTAATCTTAGATGTATATTTCGTATTTTAAAAATCTTACCCTCTGTGCACTTGCTGCAAATTTTTAAATTGTTTTCTAGTTATTTGGTGGATTTAGCTCATCCCCTTGTAGTAATTGGTTCCTCAAAAAAGCCTCAAGCATGTGGAATCTCTTTCTGTCTCTCTCCCTACATCTTCTCTTTCTCTTTTTACTTGCAGTTTGTTTGAGAGGAAACTGGATTCTTTGTCTTATAAACATGTTGGTGATTTCACATCCATGGTGCTGGATTTTAACATATCCTCTTTCCTTTGTCTCTCGTAAATTGAGAGTTAATTTGAGCTAAATTCTTGATTAGATTCAGGTCCACTTTTAAAAATTGACCCCTGTTTGGTCAGGTGGTAGCTCTCATCTATAATCCTAGCACCCTGGAGGCCAAGGAAGATGGACTGCTTGAGTTCAGAAGTTTGAGACTACCCTGAGCAAGAGTGAGACACCATCTCTACTAAAAATTGAAAAAAAAATTAGCTGGGCATTGTGGTAGGCACCTGTAGTCTACCTACTCAGGAGGCTGAGACAAAAGGATTGCTCAAACCCAAGGGTGCTGTGATTTACGATGATGCCATGGCACTCTTCCCAGAACAATATAGTAAGATTCTGTCTCAAAAAAAAAAAAAATTAACCCTTATTTGCTATTTATCAGCCAATCACAGATGAAGCTATTCTTGAACATGAACCTTTCAAAGTAATTTTATGCTATTTTTTTGAGACTACCTAACTCTTAATTGAGTAATGGATGTATCAATATTATATTTCTGATAATATGACTATTTATTGAATATCTGTTATACTGTAGGCCCTATTCTTCTGTGTCAATTTAGAATGAGCTTAAGGACAGAGAGGTTAAGTAACTGGCCCTATGTAATGAGATCAAGAGGAAAGAATCCAGAATTTAAACCCTGTTGGCTTTATGCTCATGGTCACACACTTAATCACCACACATGTTGTTGTTCACATTCATAGTCATTGATGTAATATTCATGTCACAATTAGGTTTCTTTTTTCTATCTACTCACTACTCAATTTTCAGGATAGAAAATATAGAGGTAAAAAACATTTTCATGAAATGAGAAAGAAATATTGTGACTTTCTAAATTTAAGAAATTATTAGTGTCTCCCTCCAAAATAATATCTTCCTACTTTAGGCAAATTACATTAAAAAACAAAACAAAACATGGGTGGCACCTGTGGCTCTATGAGCAGGGTGCTGGCCCCATATACCGAGGGTGGAGGGTTCAAACCCAGCTCCGGCCATCCAAAATTAGCCGGGTGCTGTGACGGGTGCCTGTAGTCCCAGCTACTCGGGTGGCTGAGGAAGAGAATCGCCTAAGCCCAAGAGTTGGAGGTTGGTGTGAGCTGTGACTTCACAGCACTCTACTGAGGGCGATAGAGTAAGACTCTGTCTCTACAAAAAAAAACAAACAAAAAAAAACAAAGAAAAAGCACAACTCAATGGGAGTGTCTTATAGCTCAGGAAGACTTCTAGGCATGCTAATGCTATGGAGGTTGGCAGAAGAGAGTTAGTCTTTAGTTAAATGTAAAATCATGACTTAAGAGACACACAGCATATTTAATTTGTATTATTGAAGAACAAGAAATGATCTAATCCTTGAATCATAGAAGAAATGTGCTTCTATCACTGTCTTTAAGGAAGAATAACTAAGAAAAAATTTCTTTGACTTCTAGGAACTAATAATACATAAGTGACAGTAAAGAATCAGTCAGATGACTAAGGGAAGTCATTGTCCAGTGGCAAGGCCTTGACAATGAAAAGACTTAAATAGGCATAAAATCAAATGAGAAAGTAACCCTGAAACTTTCACTAGGATATTCCTGAGAGATGGCAAATCCATTAGCAGTGGGCATGCACCAGACACATTTATATTTAGACATGCTCAGTTCAAACAATTGTTAGTTAACCACCTTTTAGCATCTATAGAAGATGTCAGCAGATTTCTTTTGACACCTATAAAAACATTGGCTTACATGAAAACTAGTATAGTCAGTTTTCAAAAACAAATGTTCTCAGAAATGAGCAACAAAGGTCATTCATTGATGAGAGCACTCTACCCATAGATAAAAGCTGTCTTCTTTAGATCAGTCTACTTAGTGAAGGTGCAATCTATATTCATCTAAGAGGCAAAAAACCTGGGGGTTTCTGTTTGTTCATGGGTTCACTTGTAGAATTTAAATTCCATATGCTTCTCATGAAATAAAACTATGAGAAATTTATTACATACATTTTTTAATCACAACCACAGAAATGAAAACAATGATTCTTTCTGAATCAACCGATTTCAGAAAACTGATTTGTGTTCTACTTCAGAGAAATCATTAAGAACAGTGGGGGGAAACATATCAGAGGCATCATTGAGTTCTAGAGAAACTGAGCTATCATTGTGGAAAAGGTGGAATGGAGGCTATTTTTTAAATACTTTTAGGTATTTTCTTTTTGCAACTATAATGTATGTTTACAGTATGAATATAAAAGAAAACTGTCCTATTGCTTCTAATAATATTTGATTCAAATTGGCAGGCCTTCTGAAAATTGATTGCACTGAAAGTTTACCAAGTTATGCTAGAAAATGTAGAGGATAAAAATAAAAAACTATTTTCTGAGATCTTATTTGCTTATTAATTTTTCCACTTTTCTTGAAGAAGCCAGTATAAGAAATTATTTCTAATTTTAACTTTTTGGAACAAATTATTATGCCTCTATTGAACATAATAATTTAAATGAGGATTCTCAAGAGATTTCATAAAAGTCTTGTTTATGGGGTTTAGGAGATTGGTTTCAAGCTCAAGGTTTAGAGCTCTAAAAAATTATAATCTTGAGATTTGACGGCATTTTGTATTCCTTTCAGAGCACATAATAAAGGAATGGTAGATAATGGCATACTTAAAACAGGGTTAAAGAACTGATGTAAAAAAGAATCATAGTATCTAAACATATAGTTGAATAAAATTATGTTGCTGCTACCACTGACTATTACTTGATATAGCCAAAACAATAAAAAAATTTCAAAGCAATAAAACTGGAAATAAACATCAAAATTTCATATTAGAAGAATACAGTTTTCTTCACAAAATAAAGCAAGCTGTAGTTTTTTTTTTATATTAAACACGTTCCCCATCTTTTACTTTGTTCTAATTTTTCTCTCCTATTATTATTCAATCACTCAACTTTGTGAACTGGATCTTGTATATTACTTACTCAAGCATGGTTTTTGAAGGTCCTCAACTCCAAATTTCAGTTAAATTACACTTAATCATGATCACATATTGGCTGCTCAGAAAATGTAGATACACATGTGACACCAAAACTAATCCCAATTACATGTATTTCTTGCCTGTTGACAGTCTTCACCTATCTCTCATGGAATTCATAAAGTTAAATCCATCCTTAAAGCTTCTTAATTGCCTCTGTGCGTTCACAGTAGTTCTCTTTTAAGGCTGCAATGATCCTACTGCTTATATAAAAATTCTTCAACCCATGGATATTGATCAGTCTTTCTAAGCTGCTTTCAGGTTTCACTCATGCTTTCTTGATTAGACATTCATGAGGCTTTAGTAGTTTTTCTTAGTCCCAGTTTTTATGTGTGAATCACAATAGGCCTCAGACTACCATGGGCTGAGTGGTACAGAACAAAGTGGGCTACCATGCTGGCTAATATTTCTTTTATTTTTTCCTTCTTCTTCTTCTTTTTTTTTTTAAATAGGTTAAAGTCTACAATGAATAAGAAGCCTTGCAACCAATTTTGTGTGCTGTCGTGGAGTTTTATCTTTGTTTATGTTGTATCAGGTCATCTGGCTTTCATATGTCTAATTTTGTATCATTGTTATACAGTAATGTGAACCTGCCATTCGGATAGTCGATGTAGTCTAATCTACCCTTTTTTTTTCATTTTTTAAAATAATAATGAACCTCCCTCTTAACATTCATATCACATATTGCAAATTATCATATCTTCTACGTACTGTATTATTTCATTTTTGTTTCAAAGAATACTGTGAAGCAAGAAAGGTGTTATTGTTAGCCATTCTCTCTCTCTTTCTATTGGTAATAATACTGAAACTCAGGGATGGTAAATTGGTAAAGTCAGCCAACCAAGAAGCAGCGGGGATAGGACTTCATTCAGCTTGAGAGTTTTAGCCTCTGGCCTGGTGCTCTTTTTACTACATCTGTCCTCCTGGATTAGCAGCCCTCTAATCCTTTGGGAAACACTACAGTCGCCTTTTATCCATATTGCTCTGGCTTAGACTTTTGCAATTGAGAAATAGAAAGAATTGAAAATATGATAATTGATCCAGCCTCAGTTCATGGGCTAGGAGTTTGGCATTTGAATAAATCAAAGCTCTTTGCAGGAGATTAGGGAAACTTGAAGCAAACAGCCGAGGAAAAGAGAACAAATAGATTAAACAAACACTCACATAATGCAAAATCTCTTTTGATAACAGTCCACATGTTATTCATGAATATTTATTCAAATCCTACATTCTCTGTCAGGTCATTTGAGGGAGACATGACTCAAAGAAACATTTGAAGTCAAATATATGAATTAAAAGTATACATTGTGAGGCAATTTCTAAATGCTATTTGATGGCACCCATGTGTTTGAAAATTAATTAGTTAATTAATTTCCAATCATAATACAAATTATCACAGATAAACTAGAAAAGTATGTGTGTGTGTGTGTAGAGAGAGAGAGAGTAAGAGGATGGAGGGAGAGAGGTGTCTTAAGAAGAAGCCACTTTGTGCTCGCTTCGGCAGCACAGATACTAAAATTGGAACGATACAGAGAAGATCAGCATGGGCCCTGCGCAAGGATGACATGCAAATTCGTGAAGTGTTCCATATTTTTACATTGTATCCCTTGATTGCACTAATGTACGCAGCTATGATTTAATTTAAAAAAAAAGAGAGAGAGAGAAAATCTTACTATGTCACCCTCGGTAGAGTGTCATGCCATCACAGCTCACAACCTCTAACTCTTGAGCTTAAGAGATTCTCTTGCCTCAGCCTCCCGAGTAGCTGGGACTACAGGTGCCCGCAACAATGCCCAGCTATTTTTCGGTTGCAGTTGTCATAATTGTTTAGCAGACTGGGCCAGGTTCGAACCTGCCTACCTTGGTGTATGGGGCCGGTGCCCAATGAGCTACAGGTGCTGCCTGTCTTATTTCTAGTTTTATTTACAGTATATTAGTATATTTTTTAACTCTTAATAACTATAATTTCCACCAAAACCACCATTCTGACATTAACATAATTTTATAATTTTTGGAAGAATGTGCTGTCACATAGTTGGCTATTTCAATGTGACACCAGATGTATTTACTAACCAACAAAAAAAGTCTTTAATTTCCTGTAATAACTAGTGTTTGTCCAAAAGTGGATAAATTTATATTCAGTAATTAATGTTTTAGTATTGCATATTCTTCACAGGTAAGCTAGATGTTTAACAAATATCAACTACAGTAGAACTTGAGTAAGATGACCGCCCAAGGACTGTAATAAACTTGTCAACATAAGGAAGTAGGCCTGCTGAACTGATTCGTTCATGTACTTCATTTTCTGGTACAGCTTTTTTTAGAGCATATCATATGAAATCATACATAATCAAAATACAGTAAAATCTCATATATGGTATTATATGAAATCAATAAATGTACTGTTTTCTTAAAAAAAAAAAAATAAAGAAGAAGCAGCCACCTTAAGAGAGAAGTCTTCAGAAATCAAGGGAGTTACACTTGCAGCTTGTACCACTTTAGAGATGAAATTGTCCTTTACTTTATTTATTTATTATTTTTTTTGCAGTTTTTGTCCAGGGCTGGGTTTGAACCCACCACCTCTGGCATATGGGGCTGGTGCCCTACCACTTTGAGCCACAGGTGCCACACTGCAATTGTCCTTTAGATTGTCTATTCTCACTTTCTTGTTATGCTTACAATGCAAACAAGGACCACAGAGATAAAGGTCCCCAGAGAACTGAGACATGTCACTGCCAGAGATAGAACTAGAATTCCCATGCTTTGAATTACATTCCTTGCTGTTTCTGTATCATCATATTGCCTGTGTACAAATGTGACACCTTTAGAGAACTCTTCAAAGACAACAGAAGAAACATTACTATCAACCTATATAACCCAATAGGTACATTGAGTTAATTAGTTACAATTCAAATAATTGCTTATTAAAGCACTATTGAATTGGATAGAAAAACCACTGAAAGGAGAAGAAAACGTGTTTGTTCTGCGTGTGGGATGGCAAGGAGTCAACCGCCATGACCTGGGTTTTGTCAAGAGACTCAAAGGCAGGCAAAGTCGTGAGAAAGATTTACAGTAACAAAGCAGAAAGGTTCTGAGTGTGTCAAGCAAGCTTGGAGACATTGCAGACAAGCAAACTAGAAGTAGGACACTCATGTGACTGGTGAGGGCACGTGTGTCCCTGTCTCCAGTTGGTCCTAAATTTGAAATGAGGCAAATATTAGAAACACTCTCAGTTATTAATTGAGTTCTAGCCATTTGGAGATGATTGAGATATGGGTTATTGCTCTGCTTCAGAGACTGGTTGCAATAGACAGTGGTCTAATCTTCTGATATGATTACTGTAAACAGTAGTTTGCTTTTCATGTTGATTGCTGCACATTATGGGTTGGATTTTCATTTTTTTATCTATTCTGACCATTGCCCATTTGTATATTTGTTTCTTAGTCCACCTTTTTAATCAGTCTCTCACTTGTTTGTAGTTGACCAATTCTGAGGAGGCTTCAGTGAATCTCTGAGGCATGACTGTGTTCAGGTATATTGAGGGTGGGAGTGCCATGACTCATGTGGGATGTAAGACACTCTGATAGAAGTTCTTCAACTATAGGTTGGATTCCCTCTTTTTCTTTCAGCTTCAAGGAACATTAAAAATGTTTGGGTTATAGTTGGGAGGGAGATATTTACACTTATATAGATTTTGCTTCAAATATCTTGCCTGTGTTAGTGTCGGTTTTAGCCCACAGAGTACCATGTACAATGTTAAGACCTTTATCTGGGGTTTGCATCAAATATAACGGAGAGGCCAAAGGTATATCACAAGCAGATGCAACTTGTTTAGAAATAGAGGAGTCCCCTGGGACCTCAAAATATAATAGTCCTTCAAGTGTGCATTTAATATTATAATTCTGGTTTCAAAGGAAGTCTCTTCCTGTTAAGTTTGATGACATGGTATTGCAGAGTAGGAAAGAATGTTTTAGTGAAGGGCCTAATGGCTGTGTTCAAGGGTAGGAAGTAAGAAAAATCTTTGGGTTATTTTAAATACCTCCTGTGGTAGGCTTACTGTAAGCAGTGTTGGCTCTGATGCTACCAGCTGTGTTTTGAACTAATGAGTTGTTCCATGACTCAGTTTACTCATTTGTAAATTGTATAATATTATTAGATGTTTCATAGGATACTTGAGGTAGGAAAATTCTATAATACATTGTGAAAAATTAAACAAATGTTTTGTGTTATTATAGTTACTGTTTTTTTTTTTTTTTGGTAGAGACAAAGTCTCACTTTATCACCCTTGGTAGAGTACTGTGGCATCACACAGCTCACAGCAACCTCCAACTCCTGACTTAGGTGCTTCTCTTGCCTCAGTCTCCCGAGTAGCCTAGACCACTGGTGCCCGCCACAACGCCCGGCTATTTTTTTGTTGCAGTTCAGCTGGGGCTGGGTTTGAACCCGCCACCCTCAGTATATGGGGCCGGTTCCCTACCCACTGAGCCAGAGGCACTGCACGTTATTGATTTTTAAAAGAAAGAATATTATTCTCTTTTTCTGGAGCAATTTACCCTTGCTGAATTATTATCTGCCTAGAAAACCCCTCACAAAATTAATTAAGTCTCGAATCATTTCTGTTGTGCTACTCCAAGGCATTGTTTTATTCCTGTGCTGTACAATACAGTAGCCACTGAGCACATATGGACATTTAAATTTACAGTAATGAAAATGTAATTCAATTAAAAAATTCAGTTCCTTAGTTACACTAGGGACATTTCAGGTGTTCCCCAGCCCTGATAGTTCATGGTTCCAGGTGACCAGTGCATGATAGATACACTGGTCTATATACAGTGCATGATAGATATACAACCAATTACAGAACAGTCGATGCTTATGGACAGTTCTATAAGACAGCACTGTTTCGAAATAGATTAGAAAATCATTTCCATGATTTCTCATAGACCTTGATGATATTTGTAATTTTGTGCTGCATGTAGATATAAACACACATGCATATATATTTACATATATACATAAATCTGTTTAGAGGATATATAAATACACATACACCTATCCTTAATATAGAAATCCATTTTATACACACAGATATCTATGAAAGGAATACACTCAGCTTTGTGTTTTTTATGGTAAGCAAAATTATCTTCTTAATTTTGTATCTCAGTGCCAAGGGGATTTCATGATACATAAAACATACCACAAAATAACTGTTAAATAGGTAAATGAGCTGATAAATGATTATTACACATTTTAACTAAAATAGTAAGGCTTTAAATGGATTTTTGTTAATAATACTTAAATATACAACAGCTAATGAGTGGAACCAAGTGCACAGTATGCAGCTATGTATACTTGATACCAGGCGATTACAGCATTCGTTATTTTAGTGATATAATCTGGAGTGTGGATAAAAAGCTTTAAACTAATGACTTATCTCAAGGTTATAGAAGATAGTATGTTGCAACTTTCTGCTTTACACACATCCAAGTGGAACTCATCTCACAGATCATGCCCTTTCTGTGTGGTTCATTCCTCACCACTATAATTTCCTTTAAAGCCCTCACCTACATATTTCAGGTTCTTTTTTTTTTTTTTTTTTTTTGAGACTGAGCCTCAAGCTGTCACCCTGAATAGAGTGCGGTGGCATCACAGCTCACAGCAACCTCCAATTCCTGGGCTCAAGCAAGTCTCTTGCCTTCGCCTCCCAAGTAGCTGGGAGTACAGGTGCCCGCCACACCGCCCGGCCATTTTTTGGTTGTAGCCATCATTGTTGTTTGGTGGGCCCAGGCTGGATTCGAACCCACCAGCTCAGGTGTACGTGGCTGGCGCCTTAGCCCGTTGAGCCACAGGCGCCGAGCCAATATTTCAGGTTTTTACAGAGTCTACATAGCCTTAATGCTTGGATAGGGGCATCTTGATGCTTGACCCATGCTGACTATCTCTAATCAGCCACTGAAATGCCGCCTCACAAATGTGAGCCACAAGAGGTTACTCTATGCATCTAGACTTAGTGTGGCAGATTACAGTCACAGGGGGCAGTGCTAATGAACAGTTGGAGTCTGCATTAAAGTGTCTAACATAGCTCCCTGCACAGAAGCAAAAGTGCTCTGCTTATGCCAGTCATTCGATTGCCGCTCACAGCCTAACTCCCCAAAGGCCCAGTCTATTTCCAGGACAATATTTTCTTCCCCATTTAAAAATATCTTGACTTCAAAGAAACAAAAGCAGAAATCCATTTAGTAAGTTATAAGCATATATCTAACTTGTGACCATTATTTAAGGAATGTTCTTGGAAAAAATAAAGAAGGCTGGAAAATACATCTTTGAACCTCTCCTAGAATAGAAACAGATCGAAAGGAAAGGTTCTGCTAAGCACATCTCTTCCGTACACTGCCACATACGTTCAGATGGCACGTTCTACCCTAGTTTCCAAATCCTAAATTTCTAAAACAGAATATATTTTTATGCTTTACATTACATTTAGGGTTTTTTTAAAAAAAGATAAACTGTAAGTTGGAATTGTGAGTATATAGCAAAATATCCTAATTAATACCAGCCAAAATATTTATATCTTATGCATTAAGGTTTATATAACCTGTACATTGCTTTAAATAAAGTAATACTTATATTAATTAACCATTTTCAAAATTCCTTTAATCTTTACCTCCTCTATTTTGAAACTATAACAAATCATCCAAGTCCTCTACCACGATGCTGTGCTACGACATTCAAGAATCCTACCTTCCAATTGCAATCCTGAAGATGTGTCATTCTGCTCTGGAATAATCTAGACATTGTATAATTAATTTTATTTTGAAGAGTAAAGGCATTAGTGCATCATTTATCTGACTCGGTGGGCAGAATAAAATGAATATTTTAAGTTTACAATAGAAATAGGTACATTTTCTTTAGGCTTCTTTTGTGGAATAAATTATATCAATGTACATCAATTAGTAAATCCATATGGTAGATGATTTATATTGAACTCTCTCCTTTAACCGCACACTAAGCTTACGTGAAACTTGCCTTTAACCCATGCGTTACGAATGCCTCCTTCTCCATAGATCAACAGTATGGAGGCAACTCGATGGTCAGTTGCCATATGGACTGTCCTTGGCTTCTCCCAGGCAGTCCTTTTCCTGGTAGGGCCCCATTCCCTCACCCATTTCTTTTGTGAAGTCACAAGTGTCAATCCAGTAAACTATTCTGTTCAGATCTGCTCTTTGGTTTCAATTTGTATTGATTTGATTTGATTCACTTGGATTCATTCATTTGATGTAGTTGATTTGTATGACAATATAATTAATGCTATAAAGTATAAAGAAGGCAATGATCTATGTGAAATTTTAGGCATTCCAAATATTAAAAATGAACAAATCTTTGATGACAAGAATTCGAGGTTCTTCATAGGTTAGGATAGTAAGAAAAGCAGAAATATTTTAAGACTGCAGAGTGAAAAAAAGCTTGTGAAATAGTGTAGTATTTGAATGTTATAAATGGTAATTATCATACTCCTCCTACAGTCTGTAGAAGTTATGTTTGACCTGAAGTCACTTCTAATTAATGGAATGTTAACCTAGAAATCTTATTTCTGTTTACTTTCTGGTTACCTTAGTGATGCCTTTTCTCTATGCCATTGCCATGGAGATGAGGCAGGCAGCCACGGTTCTCACAGCGCTCCACATGCAGTGAATACATTTGCATTCCGGGGCACAGAAAGCTCGGTGAAGCTCTTCTCCTTCATTTCTCATCCCAGTTTCAAACTTGGCAAAGCCCACACCTGATTCTCTAAGGACACGGGGAGATAAATAGATCTGTGTTGATCGCTTTCCAAACCATTTGGAAAGATCTAGGTCTACTGAGACAGAAGCTAAACGTCAGACTTCTGGATCCGTCAGCTCCTGTTCTTCAGCACCACAGGCTTTACTAATCGTGAAAGGCAAAAACATCCTGCATCAAATGTATAATCAGGAAAAAAAAAAATCAATAAATAAACTTTTCTCCCTATTCCTCAACTCTCACGGTTATGAAGGATCTATTACTGTTTTCAAACCTCCAATTGGCATATTTGCATATTGACAGTTTAATTCAGTGTTACAATCTCCTTGTCACAGAAGGTACTAGTCTTATTTTCATTGATCTAATTACCAAATTTACATATTGGCAGATTTAAGAAGACTCTACCTGGAGCATTTCCTTTGCATTTATTCAAATATTATTCAAAGCCTTCAGGCTCTGCCCTTTTGGATGTGAGCTAGTCTCCCAATACAGTTACACACCACTTAATATCTATTTTACGGTTAAAAATGGACCACCTACACCATAATATGTTATTTTATTGTGCCTTTTCTATGTTTAGATATGTTTAGATACACAAATCCTTAGCACTGAGTTACATTTGCCTACAATATTCAGTACAGTAACATGCTGTACAAGTTTGCAGCTTATGAGCAGGAGGCTGCCTCCCGCAGCCTGGATGTGTAGTGGGTCATGTCTCTAGGTTGGGGTAAGTACCCTCTAGGATGTTTGCATAACGACAAAATCCCCTAAGGGAATTTTCAGAATGTATTCCTATAGTTAAGCAACTCGCAACTGTATTTAGCATACCCTGACACCCTCTAAAGGGATTCCAAGATCTGCTTTCAGGAATTAGGCATTTGATTTTTCTCCCTTCATGCATCCTGTATCACATCACACTGATGTGTGCTTTGTCTTGTGAGCTGGTGCACAACTGAGGCTTCCTTCACAAGCCACTTAAACAAAGAAAATCATACTCTCTGTGAAAAACACCCATATAAAAAATATGTCTTTAGGTTATATTTTATTCAAAATTGTAGGAAGAATAAAAAAATGCTAAGCAGAAGTGGTTAAGATTCTGTCCTTGAAAGTTTCACCTAAGTTCTATCCTATGAATGCCAGCTAAATAAAATGTTCAAAGCTACGCACATTTATATCAACACCTTTGCACAAGCCTAAGTGCATTCAGGAGAGAAGTTCACAAGATATTTCCTTTCAAATAAAGGAACAGATAAGATACACTGTTGCTAGAGCTCCTCAACTAACAAAGTCTGATAATCTTGAAAACTCAGAATCTTCCTTGTCTATGAACTGTTATATTAAAAAGAATAATTTCCAAATCCATAAATAACAGTTCAAATAGAGCTAGATAAATAGCCAACAGAAAGGAAAATATTAAACTAAAATTCAATCATAAGAAATTCTCAGATTATGACCGTGGTTCTATGAACTCAGAAATCCCTCTCTGAGATGGGAGGAAGTTAGGAGAGAGCTCTTTGTTTTTTCCTTCTATCAAATTTTGTGGTCAAGTTTAATGATAGTTTAATGGACCTCAATAACAGAGGATGGACTTTTTTTCCTATAAAGCAAAGGGATTAAATTTTGGAGCCCACTGAGAGGATAGTTTGTTTGGATTTGCTTTCTTTCCTGTGGTCTGTCCAGATGGCAAGTGTGAGCCCTGGCTTCACCTTGGAGAAAGGGCAACTTTATCATTTCCTCATGATCTCTCCTCTCTCTTGTTCTCTCTCTCTTTCTCCTCTAGGTTATTTTCTTTGTTTGCTTATTTGTTTTTTGCCATTTATTGCTTATCTTTACTAAAGACACCTGGGAGGAGCCGCTAATTATTAATTGTTTTTTTCCCCCTTTACCCTGTTGATGTGTTTGAAAATCTAATGGTACAAGAATGAGGCATAGAAAAAGGATAGGCATAAGATCCTACCTACAGCTTACCCTAATACATTTTTTACACAGGTTACTTGGCCTAGCGTTCAAAGCCTTAACTAGTTTAGAATTTCAGTTAAAGCTTGGCTAGTAATTGAACTTTTATTGATGGAACATACAATGATGGAACATAAGCTTGTTAAGAATCTCACAGAGGTATTAGTGGAAACTAGAAAATGGACTGAATTATTATTATATCCTGCTTACCCAAATCCCTTCTTTTGATATCTTTGCAAGTCCACAAAGCAGAATGTTCCACTGAGCTTTCAGTCCCTATTATTAAATTTAGAGAAAGAATTTACATTTACACAAAAGTTAATAATTTCAATTTAATCCTTGGCTCTTCTATAATGGAAAAGGTTACAAAATGCTTTTCATAAAGAGTTAACTCAATTCCTTGACAGTGTCATTTGCTCTACCCTTTCTGTCTTTGGGTCGAATATATCATTCTGATGGCTCAGAGATTAGACATACAAAACGTATTCCATGTTTGAAAAAATTATAATTTTTCCCAAAGATAAATAATACTTCAGCATGTAAATGATGATATCAGCCCAAATGCAATATGATGTAATGTTTATTTAAAGAGATATAACTTAGATGAGAAAAATTATAAAATTATAAAATTTTGACCATTTCTTTTAGCATGAAGCTTTTACAAAGATATTTTAAAACTATATTTTAAAACATGCCATGATTGATGAATTTCTTTTTGAATACATCTCATTTCGGAGGTGTTATTTTTTCTCATCTTAAGCATTCTGCTTTTATGTGTAGCCACTCACGAAGTTTTATGTGTAAACGAATCATCAAGAGAAAAAGAAAATTCTCTACTCAATATGCAAGGCTTTAAATATTCAAAGGAATAAAATATTTAACAAAAATAATAGTTTTGTTTTGGCCTGGCAATCAATTCCAAGAAACATAGTGTTCTTTGCATTAACCTACCATGCTTCTGATTTTTAGAGCTGATAAACAAATATTAGGATATTTATGCCCTTAAATGTATACACAAGTATATAGGTGTGCTTATAACACAATCTTACTTGAACACTTTTACATTAGAGTTAAACTATCAGATAATTTAATCTACACAAAATAAGATATTTGGAAAATAATGGTGCAACCCAGTCAGATCTGGAGGCTTATTTCCCCTGATGAATTTCAGAGGAAAAAAAATTTACAAGTACTCGAATTCTCCTTTCCAAATCATTTATCACATATGCAAAGCTGTTAAACTAGTCAGGTAGCTGAGAAAATAAAGAATAATCCTAGCTCAATTATGGAAATTCCTCCTTTTATCTTCACCATATTTGATGAAGATGTTAACAAGAATTTATTGACCCTTAGCATGTGCAAACTTGTTCTCACTCATCAGCAACAAGTAATGTCATCAAAGTATGGACCAAAAAGCTATTTTTCTGAATGAATATGTGAGTTGAAAGTATAAAGAGAAAGAAATTCATTTCTAAAACATAAATTCCGACTTTGTATGAAGTAAATAATATGGGTAGACAAAAGCTGATAAAGATGCTAAAGTATACTCCATTGGAATTAAAGAAAATCAATTTTTTTCTCCCCAATTATTGAGGTTTGTTAAGTTAAAAAACAGCAAAATTATAGAGGAACACTCAGATTCTATAATATCTGCTTGATGGTAGGACACAAATCCTTCACTTGCTTATCAGCCCAGAGAAAAGCCCAGCAGGCATCCAGAGGGATGTGAGTAAAGATTCCCTACCTTCCCGCCCTTTCCAAGACGTCTTTGGCTTCCTTCTTTTGTCTTTTCACTATACTATGATTCATTGCTCTTCATTAAAATATTATCTGGACAAGGTCCTAAACCACTGTCCTAAAAGATACCTTTGAACTGAGGCCTCTCCCATGCGATAAGTATAACATCTGCCAACAAATTTCTTCTGTTTTTGCTTTTGTTAATCTGACTTTGTTTTAATGTGTCTCAATGCAGAACTTATGAGCATTGAAAAAAACTTTTTTTCCCCCTCACCAATATTTATTAGTTTAGTTTGTGAGTATAGATAATTGGTCCTCTTTTCTCCCAGTAAAAGTCCTCTGCCATGAGAAAACAAAAAGCTTACTGTCTACTTTCTGGCAACTTAGTTGCCACCTATTAAAAGCTAGAGAAGTTTGTCACATTGAATATGTGACTACGCTCTCCCCATTCCAGCCACAAGACAAAACAAAACAAACACTCTGAAGATACCACCAAAATCAAAACAAAATAAACAAAGAAAAAGGCCTGCAAACATGCCAATAGGCCTTTTCAGACTATATGCTCATATGATGACTTAGCACGTAACAGTGACTAATTTACTTCAAATAATGTGAATGGAATCAGGTTAAGACACATAAAACATAAGACATTTCTCTCCATGACAAGTACCTTTCTAGGACTTTTCTACATATAGGAAACTAGGAAACTACGTAGAGAAAAAATTAAAATAATTTAATTTTAATAGACAAGATTATGATTATTTCACTTTAGAGAAAATAAATGTGACTTAGGAGAGCATTTAAAATGTTAGGGTTTACAATGCATGCTGTTGAGTAAAGAAAGACGAGATCCACATGCCTTAGAATTGAATGCAACCTATCTCCCTATCCTCACGATCAATGTTTTTCAACCGATGTGCCGTGGCATACTGGGGTGCTTTGAGAGGATCTTAGGTGTGTCGCAGCAATTTTTAAAGATCATTAATTAAATTACTTTTGAAAAAAGTTCAAAGCACAGTAAGTGTATTCTTTTTGTTGTTGTTGTTTTTGTTTGTTTTTTTACAGTTTTTGGCTGGGGTCCGATTTGAACCCACCACCTCCCGTATATGGGGCCGGCGCCCTGCTCCTTTGAGCCACAGGCACCACCCAATTTTTTTTTCACTCTTTTTTTGGTCAACATAATTGAAATGTGCCATTAAAGTTTAACTATGGGTTCAAGTGTGCCATGAGACATAAAATGTTGAGAAACACTGCTGGAAGATGAACCATTCTAGGACTAAGCATATTTTCCTGTGCTTGTGTTAAATAACATGGGGAAAAAGTGAAAATAAATTAGCTACTTGCTTCAGGGAGTGCATTCTAATTAAAAATAAGACCAGGCATCAAATAGGCCAATTATTAATATAAAAATAATAGTTTTCTTATCAAAACTGTTGTCAAGACCCTCACCCTTTGTGCCCACAAAGTTATTATGCTCAAGGTTCTTATGTCATAAGATTTGCCTTGTCCCAATCAGTTCCCCAGCATTTGAGACCTGTGTAGACTCAGCCAGTACAGGGGTTAAAGGAAAGCTTTCTTCCCTTTCCACTTCTGAGTTCTACTAAGATTCTGTAAAGGAATCTTAAACTTAGCTTTCCTTGAAAAAAGATTTCTCTGGTGACTTTGGTAAGTTGGGGCTTGACAGTCCAGATCCTCAAGTTTGTACTGGTACCCTACCAAGACAGTCTTGCTGCTACAGCTTAAAACTCTTGATTCACAGGAACTCATGCCTCTGCTCAGGGAGAATCTGTCCACCCGTAAGAATGAGGTAGTCTGTGCATCGGGTCTGAGTTCCAATTTTACTCTGAGCTCCCCAATGACAAGGAATTGTTTATTTGGCTTGGAAAAGGACTTTCAAAAAAATTTTTTTTGAGCTTTGAATTTATTTTAGACATTTTCTTATTGCAATAAAAATGTGGGTTATTGGAAATTTTGAAATTGCACTGCCTTTCATTCTAATGAGGTCCTTAAATGAACAATTCTGTGTATATCAAATTTTCCCTGGTAGATAGTATAATTCTAAATTATCCTTTCTGTAATTATAGCTATAAAGAAAAATAAGCACTCAATTTTCACTCAAAATTCATTGCAATTTTAGTACAAAAGCATTTAAATCACAAGGGGTCTGGCCGAATTTGAGCCCACAGCTAGCTCCAGAGGAAACTAAGAGTTTACGGACAAGGGTCTCTTGAATGAGCTGTTTATTGCATGGACCTCTAAGCTAATGGTTAGCCATTTCTAATTGCAGTCTCAGAAACCTACAGTTCATGTGAGAGGGGAAAATTTGGACAGATCTGTCTGAAGAAATCTCTTATGGACAAAATGAGACAAGACTGAGGAGAGTTCTTGAGTTTTTGACAGATGACTCAGGACAAAATTGTCAAAAAAGGATGCCAATCTGACAAGAACTTCTGACCTTGTCAGCAGTCAGGAACAGCTCTCTCACAGACTCACCAGACCTATGTCCGTTCTCTTTGTTAAGAAATTTCTTTTATGTATTTCCCTTACAACAAAAATATTCATTAACAAAAAATGAATACTGTTGATACTAATAGAAAACAAAATGCACTCTTTTAGTTCTTAATGCTTTCTGGTAATCCTGGGATTTCCTTAGCTTGGGGGAGCACTGCATCCAAATTCTGCTTCATCTTTACACGGCCTTTTTCTCTAAGTTTCTGGTCCAAATCTCCTTTTAATTTCTCTAACAAAGACACCAGGCACTTTACCTAGTGCCCACACTAATTGGTGGATTAATCCATCTTGAAACTTAATATTTGTAATATACTATTTCCAAATAAGGTCACATTCTAAGTTTCAGGTAGACATGGATTCCTGGTGGATATTATTTAGTTTGCTACAAGCTGAAAGGGCAGTTACAAACATACTCAGTGACTAAAGAACTGAAGGGAAGAAAAAAATGCAGGTGTTCAATGGAAGTGTTTTCAGATATAATTTGGCACTCTATTTTTATTGTACCCTGAAACTTACAAGAAGAAAATGTCTCTAAATATTATAATACATCTTGTAAATCTTTGTTGTATGCTTAATTAAATCAACCTATAAACCCCTTCACTGTTGCACTGTTGCACAACCTCCACAGAATCAAAAGACAACTTGGTGATGGTCATTCGTCATAATATATACATCTCCAGGCTTCAGTACACAGTTGTCACCCTCAAACCTCTAACTAAGAAGCATTCTTTCTTGACTTATGACACTTGTTCACTAACTTTATGAAGATAAATTTACAGTGAAAATGAAATTATCCAATTAATTGCTTTCTAGATCTCCTTTTCTGAAAATCTCCTAAAATCTCTATTATTCCTAACAAGTAATAATTATAGTGAAGAGTGATTTAGCCACATTCTTTCTTTGTAAATCAAACTCATATATGAAGTTTAACGTGGCAGGCCTCACTCACATCAGATCAAAAATTGTATTGACATACACAAATTTTTGAACTCGAAACTCTCAAGTATCAGTTTGACCAGATAAAAAACTTATCCAGCCTTGAATGATGCTATCTAAAACCGGAAGCAGAGGGCAGTGCCTGTGGCTCAAGAGGTAGGGCACTGGCCCCATATACCAGGGAGGGGTTGGGGGGTGGGTAAGCACAGCTCTGGCCCAAACTGCAAAAATAAATAAGTAAATAAATAAAAATAAAAACTGGAAGCTGAAACCGAATAGAGACAGGACTCGCCTGGTCACATGGTACTAGTCCTTGTAATGGTCATGGTTTCACTCAAGAAATCTAGTGGGAGAGAATATAGATGATTTGTGACTTCAGGGTCATAATATAAAATAGTCCTGCTTCTTCCTAGAGAAACCAATCCTGTGTAGTATTTATCTTAAGTAAAACATGAGACTACATGGTATATAGTTTGTGTTTTGTCTTATTTGCATTCTTTTAGATAAAGATAGTTAATACAGTTTTATATTCCCATTCAAATAACAACTATATATCTAGACAATTATTCCCCTGGGGCATACTAAGCACCCATCTATTTTTTATAAGTACTTAGCCATTATTGTAGCAATTTAAATTTTCCTGTGATTTTATTCTTTTTTTTATTTTATTCTTGTTTGATATGTGGATTAATATTTCTCTAACAGTGAGTTCTAATACTTTCATTTAAATTTAACTATTTTCTAATTCAGAAAAAGTATAAAGTTTCTAAAGAAATGTTATAATTTTATTTATTTATTTTTTTTATAATTTTATTGAATCATAATTCTGTACATTGGTGCAATCATAGGGCACGATTCATATACATTCAGAAATGTTTTGATCGTACTGTTACAGATAGCCTTCATGGCATTTTCTTGATCACTATA
>CAUYON010171591.1:0-17773 GCA_963573935.1 Arctocebus calabarensis
AAAGGATTAGCTAGGTCATAGGAATGTGGACAAAAGTTTTCCAAAGTGGTTGTACCAATTAATGTTGTCATGAGCAAAACACGAGAGATTCTTATTACTCCACATCTTCATTAACTCTTGGTATTGTAAGTCTTTTTAATATTTGTTATTCTGGTGAGTTAAGGGGGTATAACACACATAGTAGATTATAAAATTGCATTATTGTGTTAATTTTCATTCTCTGATGACAAATGAGGTTAAGAACATTTTCTTACAGTTCTTGGTTATTTGGATAACCTCTTTTGTATGGTCTTGATTCAAATATCTTCTTTGCCTTTCTACTGAGTTGTCCTTTATTTATTGATTTGTAGCACTTTTTTATGTATTCAGAATATGGCCAGTTACAATTTTATATGTATCTTCTTTCACTTTGGAGCTTGACTTTTTGTTTTCTTAATAATATCACGTGATGAGCAGTTTCTAAATTTTATGTAGTCAAATTAGTACTCTTTCCTCTTTATGGTTAGTGCTTTTGGGGGTACTGTTTATTTTATTTTATTAAAAAAAATTTTTTTTGAGACAGAGTTTCATTTTGTTGCCTTGGGTAGAGTACCATGGCCTCATAGCTCACAGGAACCTCAAATTTTGGGGTTAAAGCAATTCACTTGCTTCAGCCTCCCAAGTAGCTGGGTCTATAGGTACCCACCACAACATTTGGCTATTTTTTAGAGCCGGGGTCTCGCCCTTACTCAGGTTGGTCTTGAACTCATGAGCTCAAGCAATCCACCTGCCTCTGCCTCCCAGAGTGTTAGCATTAGAGACGTGAGCCACTGTGCTAGGCTATTTTATTTTATTCATTTTATATTTTTGAGACAGAGTCTTATTCTGTTGCCCAGGCTAGAGTGAAATGGTTTCATACCTCATAGCAACCTTCGACTCCTAGGTTCAGGCAATTCTCCTGCTTCAGCCTCCCAAGTAGCTGGGAGTACAGGTGCCTGCCACAGTACCAGCTAAATTTTCTGAGATGGGGTCTCACTCTTGCTCAGGTTGGTCTTGAACTTCTGAGTCAAGCAATCCACTTGCTTTGGCCTCCCAGAGTGCTAGGATTATAGGCAAGAGCCACTTTGGGTATTGTTTTTAAAAATCTCTCCTTCATAGGAAATTCTTCTATGATATCTTTTTAAAGCACTGTTGTTTTGCCTTTCAGATTTAGGTCTGTGATCTATATATAATATTGATTTTTTGCAGGGGTGATCAACAGACTCATAAATTGTTTCTGTAATCATATCAAATGCAAATAATGATAATTTTTTTTTTTTTTTTGCTTTCTGGTTCTTCTGCCTTTCATTTTTTCCCTTTACCTTACCATACGGCCAAGATCTTCAGTAGAATGTTGAATAGAGATGGGAATATCAGGCATCCTTGTCATATTCGACATCTGAAAAAAACTCTCAGCATTTCACCATTAAGCAGGATGTTTGTAAGATATTTTTGTAAGATATCTTTTATCAAATTAAGGAAATTTATTTAAGATATTTCTGTAAGATATTTTTGTAAGATATCTTTTATCAAATTAAGGAAATTTCTAAGATATTTTTGTAAGTATCTTTTATCAAATTAAGGAAATTTCTTTTATTCCTGATTTTCCAAGAATTTTACATTGTGACTAGATACTGAATTTATCATATGTATTTTCTGTACCTAATGAGATTATCATTTGATTTTCTCTTTTATTCAGTGAACATAGTCAACTATACTCATTTTTAATTTTTTTTAATTTTTAATTTTTTAATTTTTAATTTTTCTTTTTTTGGGACAGAGCCTCAAACTGTCACCCTGGATAGAGTGCTGTGGCATCACAGCTCACAGCAACCTCCAATTCCTGGGCTCAAGCGAGTCTCCCGCCTCTGCCTCCCAACTAGCTGGGACTACAGGCATCCGCCACAACGCCAGGTTGCAGCCGTCATTGTTGTTCGGCAGGCCTGGGCTGGATTTGAACCCGCCGGTGGGTGGTGCCTTAGCCCATTGAGCCACAGGTGCCGAGCCCTCATTTTTAAATTTTATACAAACTTTGCATCTAGGAATAAACTCAATTTGGTTAGGATCTATATCCTGATTATGTATTGCTGCAATAGTTTTGCTAACATTTTGATTTGGGTTTTTGTATGCATGTTCGTAAGTAAGATTGCTTGTAATTTTCCTCTCTTGTATTATCCTTGTCAGGGTTTGGTATCAAGATTATAACTGTCTTTTAAATGAGTTGAGAAGTATTTCCTCCTTTTGTATTCTGTAGAAGAGTTTGTATACTTGATCGTAGCCAAAAGGCCAAGAAACAATTGGAAGAGTTTGTATAATATATTTAGTAGAATTTCCCCATGCAGTCATCTGGACTTTTAGGAATAGTAACTGGTACTACATGTGCACGCCACCACACCTGGCTAGTTTTTACTTTTTATGTTTTTATAGATGGAATCGTGCTATGTGGCCCAGACTGGTCTCAAACTGCCAGCCTCCAGTGATCTTCCCACGGTGGCCTCCCAAAGCAGTGGGATTATAGGTATGAGTCATAGCATCTGGCCCCTGCTTATTTTTTAAACAATTTTATGGAAAAATAGTTCACATACCATTCAATCCATCTACTAAAGTATGCTATTCTATGGTTTTTAGTACATCACAGATATGTATAACTATAACCACAGTCAATTTTAGAACATCATCAGCACTTCAGAAATACACCTCATACCCTGTAGCTGTCATTGTCTATCACCCATTCCCAGCCTCAGCCCTGAGAAACCATTTATCTACTTCCTGTCTCTATAGGTTTCCCTATCTGGAATTTCAGATGAATAGAAACCTCATTATCTTTATATAGTAACTAATCATTTAGATTTAGCCACACATATACCATTTTCACTCCTTCTGACTTCTCTTACCTTCTATAAGAGATATTTTCCTTCTGCTTGAAAAAAACACCAGTTACTATTTCCTTTAGTGAAAGTCTGCTGGTGATAAATTCTCTTTGACAAAATTCAGTGGGTACAAAATGTCTTAATTTTATATTCATTTGTGAAGGACATTTTTGCTGGGTTTAGAATTTTATTTTGGCAGACATTTTCTTTCATTATTTTAAAGATGTCATTCCATTGTTTTCTGTGTTCCTTTTTCTCTTGAAAAGTGATTTGTTGGCCTAATTTTGACTTCTTTGAAAGTAATGGTCATTTCAGGGTGGGGTACTTTTAAGAAAAAACATCTCTAATTTGGGTTGCAGTTAGAACAGGGTTGATTTGCTTCTGTTTTACCTGTATTTATATAATATGGCTCCTTTGCCCATCCAGAAAGGATAGATCCCTAACTTCAAATTTTGTCCTCTTACCTTAAAGACTGGCAAAAGAAGGCTTCTGAGCCTCTCAGCTACCTCACTTAGGAAAAAACTCTAAACTCGTATCTCAGAATCGCTCCCCTACCAACCCTGTCTCATTTCAGTGACTCATTACCCATGTTAGCCCTACACTCAGGTAGTTTCTTAGTTTTTCTTTTTCTCAACTGAAAGTTTGGTCTGAACTCCTTAGTTCAGTATTACTCACTGTACCATACCATCTCATTTTATTTTCTTCATTGCTTTTACTTACCTGGAATACTCTTGTTCATTCCTCAGTTTTTTACTGTCCCGTAGGCTGTAAGAACTACAGGATCTTGTCCTGCTCACTGCTGGGATCCCAGCCTCTAACTCTGACCAGGCACAGGTCAGGCCTTTCTCTTGAACAGCATCTTATACCATATTCTTGTTGCTCTCCACTGTCTTCTAATCTTTGTGCTTTTCCCAGGCTGTCTCACCATGGGGCCTTTGCACATGCTGCTTCTCTTTCTTTCTATTTTACTTAACTCCTCAGCTCAAGTGTAGCTTCTTGGGGGATTCATCCATAACTATCTTTCCTCACCAATTGCCACCACTATATGGTTCCATAGTATTATATACATATCATTAATTGCATTTTTTATGCGTTGGATATTATGCATATTTGTGTAGTAGTTTTATTGCAAACTTCATGAGGGAAGATATTTTTCTCAATACAGTATCTCCAGCATTTAGAACAGTGTCTAGTTCTCTCTTTTTTTTTTTTTTGAGACAGAGTCTCACTCTTTCACCTTGGGTAGAGTGCAGTGACATCATAGCTCACAGCAACCTCCAACTCTCGGGCTCAAGCAACCCTCCTGCCTCAGCCTCCTGACACCCACCACAATGCCCAGCTATGTTTTTTAGAGATGGGGAGGTCTCATCTTGAACTCTTGCGCTCAAGCAATCCACCCTCCTCTGTCTCCCAGAGTGCTAGGATTATAGGCGTGAGCCACTGCACCTGACCAGCCCCTATTTCTCAATAAACATTTCTCACATGAATGAATGAATATGCCAATCTTCACACTTTGTATTATCTTTATTTTGTGAGTGAGAACATGGGAGAGTAAGGGAGTTTTAAGTTAGATGTCAGCCACATAAAGGTAATGTCTTTTCTCTGTGTTTTGTGTGACATGAAGCAACCTGGTCTTGTTAAAGGCCTCTTTAACACCTGGTTTCCTTACCTGTGAATAGGAATGAATCCCATCTGGTTTGACTGACATTAGTATTAAGTGAGATTTCGTGACTAAGAGCCTAACACACTGCACATCATTAAGTCCTGTTACTGCTGTTATTATTGTTATGTGTTGGTCCTGTCCCCAGAGGAGGCCTCCCTCAGCAGGCCCAGCTGTTGGGAGAAAGGCATAAAACTCACTTGGATCGAAAGCCTTTAGCAGTGAGTTTCAGCAGTGAGTGGGTGGGAGCAATGATTGGCTAAGACATTATCAGGGGCAGGTGAAAGTGAGGATGGGGGTGGGGAGAGGAAGAGAGAGAAACAGAGAGAGCAAGGAGTAGAGTGAGGGTGAGGAAAGAGGCCCGGGCAGCTCTTTCTTCCCAGTATCAGCAGCAAATGCTAAGAAAGTACCCCCTCCCTTTCACCAGGGATTTCCAGTGTGCTTTCAGCAGGTTCCACCGAGTAGTCAGCTAGTTCTCAAGATGTGGTTATATTCAATTTACTTGAATTTTGTCAGTTCTAGTAGAGAATGTTCCAGATAGGCTGCCCTGAAATCAGCAGAGGCCAGTGAAGTTCTGCTTGAGCTCTTGTCTCACTCTCTATCAGTGATTCTCTGAGTGATCCCGAGCTGTTTCAGAACCCGCAGAGTCCTGGCTCTGTCAAGCTACAGTGGAGACTGGGGCCTAAGCAGCCTAATATTGGCTGTGGCCAAAGCAGGAAAAGTGGATACGCTCTCTGCTTTTTATTCATGGAAATTTCTGTTGTCGTACAGACCGCAGAAAACAGCAAGAAATGCCCAGGCAGAACGATGCCTTATGGCAGTGTGCTCTGAGTGGCTGTTGTGGCAGGCGTAAAAGCTGGGACTGAGTGGGACAGCCCAGGTGTGGGCTGTGACTTTCTTTCCTCAGCTTCCCAGTGTCATCCAAAGGCTGACCCACAGTGGCCTGCGGCATCCTCTGCATCTTTGGGATGATTATGGATCCATAAAGCAAAAATTGTTCCCTCGCCTGGAGCACTGTGCTGCATATATCAGATAAAGGAAATAGCCTATTGATAACAATAACAATTTATACTCAGCAAACTGATATTTAACCACATGTTGATTTCATTACATCTGGATCACTGTAATCATCATAATAACAGTGTGTGCTTCTCATTTGCCCTCATAAGAATGAAAGGTTTTAAAGTGCACCCCTTGCCTGATGGGCTGATATCGAATTTTGAGCTATAACCTTGTGACACAAGCAGCAAGAAAGGAAAAAGTGTTGGGTAAATGTTGGATTCAAAGGAGTTATTGCTGTTACTCTGGGTAATTAATTTATATATTTGCCAATTATTTTTGAGCACCTACTATGCGCCATGTGCAGTAAAGTCTCTATATCCACAGGTTCTGCATCCATTGATTCAACCAACCATAGATCAAAATATTTGGGAAAAAGAACAAAAAAAACCCATATAATAATAAAAAAGAATACACATTTAAAAATATAGTATTACAATTATTTACATAGCATTTATTTTATAGTAGTTACATGAAATCTAGAGATGATTTAAAGTATATGAGAGGATGTACATAGGTTTTATGTAAATACTACACCATTTTATATAAGGGACTTGCACATTTATGGGTTTTGGTATTCACGGGAGTCCTGGAACCAATCAATTGCAGATAGCAATGGACAGTTGTACTCTGTTAGATGCCAAGGACAGAGTAGTTGAATGAGATAGGCTCAGTCTATTACGTATTCATTACCTGTTGCCATGGAAGAGTATTACCACAAACTTAGCAGCTTAAAATAACACACATTTATGATCTCAGAGTTTCTGTGGATCAGAAGTCCAGACATATATTAACTAGATCCTTTCCAAGGCAGTGGTCAAGGTGTCAGCCAGCTGAGAGTATCACAAGGTTGACTGGGGAACCATCTGTGCTCGACCTCATGTAGTTATTAGCAGAGTTCAGGTCCATGTGGCCCTAACAGCCTCAATTCCTAGCTGGTTGACTGCTTTCAGTTTCTTGCCATGTGACCCTCCCCAGCATGGCCACTTGCTTCATCAGAACTTGCAAGGAAGGGCACCTAGAAAGCATTGCAATCTTATGATACAAAATCATAGAACTGGCATCTTGTCACCTTCTCTGTACCATACATGTTAGAAACAAGTTACAGTCCCTGGTCACACTCAAGGGATTAAGGCAGCGGTTCTCAACCCATGGGTCACGACCCATGGGAACTGTATTAAAGGGCTGCGGCAGTAGGAAGGTTGAGAACCACTGGATTAAGGGGATCACACATAGATGTGAGTACTAAGATGGGGATAAACAGGGACCATCTCAGAGTTTGACCACTATGTCCAATCTCTGCTGTCACTCAGTTTACATAGGGAAGATAGCTAGAAAATATAATTACTGGGAAGTATGATTTAGGCTGCAAGAAGGAAAAACTCACTAATGCCTATTCACTCAGTCTAATGAAAGAATATTTAAGCTGGGACTTAAATATGAGAAGGAATTGTTCAAATCAATTGTAGTTAAGTGTGTGCACATGTGTGGGGGGGCAGCATGAGAGTATACGGCATACAGAGGGTTCCAGGAAGAGGAATTCTAGGGCTGGGTGCAGTGGCTCACATCTATAATCTTAGCACTTTAGGAGGCCGAGGTGGGTGGATTGCCTGGACTGACAGATTTGAGACCAGCGTGGGCAAGAGCGAGACCTCATCTCTAAAAATAGCCAGGTGTTATGGTGGGCGCCTGTAGTACCAGCTACTTGGGAGGCTGAGGCAAAAGAATTGCTCGAGTCCAAGAGTTTGCAGTTGCTGTGAGCTATGACGCCACAGTGCTCAATAAAGTGAGACTCTGTCCCCCCCCCAAAAAAGAGGAATTCTAAACACATAAAATGTTACAGCAAAAGGGAGATGCCATGATTATCTAGTCTACTGGATACTAGCGTTCATCAGTCTGGATGAACACTGGAATCACCTGCAGAGCTTTGTAAACCATTCGTGTTCAGATCCTGTTCCAGAGATGCTGATAAATTGGTCTCGGGGGGCCCAGGCACTGGGAGTAGTAAAAGCTCTACTGATGATTGTACTGTGTGATCAGGGCTAAGAATTACTGCACTAGTTCGACTCCTTTGATTTTATAGACAAGGACTTTGAAACTCAGAAAGAAAACAGATTTGCCTAAAGATCCACAACACTAATTTGCGAAACTAGTAGTGTGATGAGTGGGGAGGGCACTGAGCTGGGAGCTGTAGATTTGGTTCTTGCTACCAGCAGGTCTCTGTTCCTCTCTCCCTTTAGGTCTCAATGTCCCCATATGTAAAAGGACATGAAACAGATGATCTCAGAGTCCCTTCTAATGCTAAAAAATCCTCTGATACTATTTAAACACCAGCTCCATATTAGCAACTGACCTGAAACTGGCACTCAGCAGTCTTCACTCTGGCCTATGTCTTTTGGAAGCCCAGAGTCAAGGAGATTGGGGACTCTTTCTCTGACTGAGGCTGCCTGATAGCCTGAATGTTCCCGAATGTGCCCTTTTACTGGAGACAATTTTGTCTACTGAAGCATATGAGGAGTTCACTCAGCAGGAATCTGCTCTGGCTGGTTTCATCTATGGTATGCTTATTAGGATTAAAGTTTTAATTGAAATTGACATTTCAGAGACTACCTGAGAGGGACACCTGCTTTAATGAAAAGCAAATCACAGTCATATGGGTAACCCTCCCATGTGACCCCGCAGATGGAATTAATGTAGGAGCACTAAGGTTTCTTCTCCTCTGGCTACATTTGCCAATTACCTGCCGGTGGACCCCCTTTGCTGAGTCATCAGTAATGGGGGTGGGCAGTGGGCAGTGCTGTGGGGCAGAGACAGTGTTGTTCTGGCCCAGGGCTCCCTGCCAGCTCTGGGCAAGTGTGTTGATCCCTGGGGGCTCAGTTTCCTTATATGTAAAATAGGCTGCCCTATTATCCACCTTGTGAGAAAAGGCTTGCTAAGCACTTACTCTGAGTTATAACTCCCTCTTTCTCCTCAAGGAATTCACAGTTAGAGGGGGGTGGGCTAGAACAGAGGCAGGAAAATCAATATGCAATAAGGCCCTTAGCTCAGTGCCTGGCCATAGGAAGCCCTTGTGATATTTATTGTATCCAGATGCTGTGGGAGCCCAGAGGAAGGCACGTGACATCACATGGTGGGGGTAGGGGGAGTAAGCATTGCTTCCAAGAAGTATGATTATTAGCTGATTCTCTGAGCATTTATTGAGGACTGATTATAGCCAGGCACTGTCCTAGTGGATGGGGATAGAGTGGTGAACAAGGTGTTGACAGTGAGTGACCTTGTCTTTACAGAGCTTACCTTCTTATGGGAATAATAATCATAACAGTAACAGTAATAACAATGGCTTCTATTTAAAAGCCACTCACCATGTGCTTTGTGCTTTATTTACATAATTCTTTTCATTAAATCTTTACCCAACAACCTTATCAGGTAGGTACTATTATTTTCCCTTTCTACAGATGAGGAAGGTGGAGCCCATAGAAGAGTTGAGGATTGTCCAGTGTTGCCCAGTTAGGAAACAGCAGGGTAGGGATTCCCACCCTGGGCTAGGGACTCAGAGCCTGACCCTTAACCACTGTATTTTTTGGATTTAGGTTTGAGGTCATGCATGACTGGTGGAGGGGCTGACCAACCCATTGCAGGAATGAGTATGTGTGCATGTATGAGTGTGTATGTGTGTGTGTCAGAGAAAGAGTGAGAGTACACTGATCAGAGGCAGGCTATTCCTAACCATGCAGCCTGGGAGATGCTAGTTTCTCACTTCAGGCCACACTTGCTAGTGATGTGAAGGGACTGATCTTCTAAGACATCTGATGGGAAAGCTACTGCTTTCCCTTATGTGAGGGACTGCAAAAATTACTCAGATGAAATGTAAAGGAAAAGAGAGATTCAGAGGATCCCCTTCAAAGTCCCTTCTTAATCTCTCTGGGCCACTGGTCTGTGCTGTGAGGTTCGTGAGTGTTATCCTGCCAAAGCCACCATCCCATCCTTCATGAGGAAGTGGGAAGGGTAGGTCTTCAAAAGCTTCCTTGTAGCAGTTCACAGGGGTGCTTAAGACCATTGCAATTCATAACAGTAGCAAAATTACAGTTATGAAGTAGCAATGAAAATAATTTTCTGGTTGAGGGTCACCACAGCATGAGGAACTGTATTAAAGGGTTTTGGCATTAGGAAGGTTGAGAACCACTAGAACCACTAGGGTCCCTCTAGAACAGTGGTTCTCAGCCTTCCTAATGCCACGACCCTTTAATACAGTTCCTCATATTGTGGTGACCCCCCAACCATAAAATTAGTTTTGTTGCTACTTCATAACTATAATTTTGCTACTGTTATGAATTGTAATGTAAATATCTGATATGCAGGATGTGTTTTGTGATGTCAGGACCCACAGAGTCTAGAGGGACCCCCCCAGGCCTGGAGAAGGAGATGAAGTTCCATCATAAGAGCAGATGGAAAACCCGGGAACTGTGCTGCAAGTAGTGGGACCCAGAGCCAGGGGAGTCAGCGCAGGTGAGATCAGCAGCTTGTGGCCTGGGGTAGGACTTGTCAGAGACTCTGAGATGGGACCCAATCTTCAGCTGGAAGTCTAGTTACATCAGCTTTGAAGACCAATCCCCGCATCAACCGTGGGAGAAGTTATTATCCATGTTTTACTGAGAGGGGAGCTGAAGCACAGTGATGTTCAGGAACTGAAGTGACACAACTAAAGGGTTTTAGATCCAGGATGTAAGTTCAGGTTTAGAAACTGAGTGAGGTCAAAGAGGTTAAACACATCCCAGGTCGTACAGTTTGTGGCAGTGGCACTATTCTAGAGAACATGCTCTTTCTTTTTTTCTTTTTTTTGAGACAGAGTCTCACTTGTTGCCTTCGGGAGAGTGCTGTGGCGTCACAGCTCACAGCAACCTCAAACTCTTGTGCTCAATCGATTCTCCTGCCTCCTCCTCCTGAGTAGCTGGGACTACAGGCACCTGCCACAACACCCAGCTATTATTATTTTTTTTAGAGAGGGGGTCTTGCTCTGGCTCAGACTGGTCTCAAACCTGTGAGCTCAGGCAATCCACCTGCCTCAGCCTCCCAGAATGCTAGGATTACCATGCTCTGTCTATGGTTCAAGACCCATGGTTCTGTGGAGCTGCTGATTGCAAAGGAAGGAAAGATGCATGGAGCTCACCAAGTAGCCCAAATGCCTGGTGTCCTTCCTTAGCCCTCAGCTTTCTTGTCTGGGAAGGAGGCTGAGCTGGGTTGGGGTGTGACCTGGAAGAAGCCATCGTACATGGACCAGGATGTCGGTGTCCCCAAAAGCACAATTCATGAGTGACAAGTCAGCACTGGAACGTCTCCTCCTCTCCAACTCCAGATTTAGAGCTCTTTCTCATCATTTCAGGCTGGGATGACCCCAGAGGAGGTGACCAGTCATCAGAAATATTAGAGAACACTCAAGTGTGATATGTAGATGGAGCCAGATAATCATGAATTTTTTTCCCCAAGTTATTGAGTTAATTAATTTACAAATGTTTATTATTTGTCAGACACCCTGCCAACCATTTAAAAGACAAAATATGTGCCAGACACTGGGTATAGAGCAGAGAACAAGAGAGACAAGGCCTACACCTCATAACTGTCCCTACCACGCTTACGTTTTACAGATGAGGAAACTGAGGCTCAGAGGGGCCGAAGAACTTCCTGGAGTCACAGGGCCAGGAAGTGGTAGAGCTGAGATTTGAGCCCAAGTCTGTCATTTTCATTTCAGCATTCAGCGTCTCCTTGCAGTCTCTGGAATTCATTCAGGCATGGTTTGGTTTAACTTCTTGTTCCCAAAGCCAGGCTCCCTCGAAGTATTTGCCTGTGTTCCCATGACCCAGCCAAACATCAGCTCCACACCACATGCCAGTCTGAGGTCCAGATCCTCCTTTTCTCCTGCCAAAATATCTCTCCCTTTCACTCAGGCCACAGGAAAAACCACACTTAGCATCTTACCACCCCACAGCACCCGTTGTTTCTTCCGTTAAAATAAGCTTCCCTTTCCTTTTCCAAACTCAGATGTCCCTTCCTCTGGGAAGACTTCCCCGGTTCTCTGAGGCAGACTGTTCTTGGGGCTTTCCCCAACACTCACCCTCTGGGAAGCATTTTTTTAAGGGTGTCTTGGCATATTCATGGACTCGTCTGTCTCTCCCATTTGCCTAGGGGTTTTCTGAAAGCAAGGAGCACTCATTTGGCCCTCACTGCTGTTGTATCCATGGTTCCTGGCACACACTACAAGTTCAGTAAATGCTTGTGAAATGGATGCACGAGGACAGCACGGCCTCTCTCTCCCCTCTGGTCTATATTCCAGCTACAGGTCTCCCATCGTCCAGCTCTGTCCTCGCTCTTAATCTCAGCTGCTGACTGTGGGTTTAGGCCTTAGATGCTTCATTAGCTGATAATAATGAGTCACCGTACCAGCCTCGGGAGCACTGTAAATGATACAGTGTCAAGAGAAGGCAGTGGGATGTGGAATTTCAATGAGGCTGGAGTGGTTCTTCAAACAGAGAAAATGCCACGTGCAATCTTTTTCTCTGTGATAGCTCCCATACGCCAGGCTTCAAACACTAACTTAGAGCTCTTCCATTATTCCAGCCCAATTCTCATTCTAGGCTGGTGGTGGGGATTGCAAATCAGTGCCACATGCCAGGTGTGGTAGGCTGAATAACAGTCCCCCCAAAGTTATTCACGTACTAATCCTTAGAGGTTGTGAATGGTACTTTACTTGGCAAAAGGGACTTTGCAGGTGTGATTAAGCTAAGAATCTTGAGATGAGGAGATTGTTCTGGATTATCTGGATGGGACCTTAGTACACAATCGTAGAGTCCTTATAAGAGGCAGAGAGAGATTCGATTACAGAAGAGAAGATGATGTGGGAATGGGACAGAGATTGGAGTGATAGCCTTTCAAGATGGAGGAAGGGGCCACAAATCAAGAAGTATAGTAAGCCAGCAGAGGCTGAAAAGGGTAAGAAAATAGGAGAACCTGATAGAATACTGTGCTTTTTTGTGAATAGAGGCTTAGAATTATTCTTAACACAATGCATCTGGCAACCACTAACAACCGATGAGAATTGAAGATGGGAAATCGTACCTATTTGCTCTTCCTGAATGGGGCCAAATATCTCCTTCAATAGGAGGTTAGGAAAATGAAAACCCAGAGAAGTGAAGTGAATTTCCTAGAGAGGCACGGCCCATTAGTGGCAGGAAAATCTCTTGCATGAGGACGGTATGGGCTCCTCTCCCCTCTGGTCTCTATCCCACCTACCGATCTCCCATCATCAAGCCCTGTCCTTACTCTTTATCCCAGCTGCTGACTGGGATTGTGGGTTTAGGCCTCAGATGCTTATTAACTAATAATAATGAGTCACTGTACCAGCCTTATGAGCACTGTAAATGATACAGTGTCAGGAGAAGGCAGTGGGATGTGGATATTATTAGTTAATGAAGCATCTAAGGCCTAAACCCACAATCCTTTCCCCTATGTCTGTTCCTTACAAGCCCAAGTTGATAGCAAAAGCATCAATGATGATACCTGAATTGAGCCTCCCTATAGGCACCATTTCTTTTTCCCTGAAGCAGGGTGATTTAAAGAAACGGTCCTTCTGAGGCTTTCCTTTGGCTGCACGTATTGTCCCCTCTTGGAAGGCCAGACTCGACAGCACAAGCTGGGTGAGATCTCTAGCGTCTCCTGATAAGGACTGGCCTCCCAGGGCAGATTTATTCATCAGAGCTCTTTCTGGAGATTCCAGCCACCCCACTAATAACTTACCTGAGGAATCTTTTTGCTTTGCTTTTATCTCTCCCTCAGGAAACCTGACCTTGTGAAATGAGAGCCTTTAGGGAAGCCAAGAGAGCTGTTATCTGAGAGATAGAGATAGCAGGACAATTAGCCTCCCCAGCAGGTACATAAGGTTACAACCTCACAGGAAAGGATCACTCCTCGACCCAGATTTATTGGTCAAGTGTTCCTAAGGGGTCCAGCCCCTGGCTGAGCAGGTCCTCTCCTGCTCAAAAACCCTCAGAGGCTCCCCATTGCTTTTCAAAGTTTTACTCATGGGGACAGTCCAAGATTGGGCTGCACCTTCCCTTTCCAGCCTTATTTTCTACTATTTTTTCCTTTAGTACTGATCTGTTTTCAAACTCAGCCATACCCTAAGAAGGAGGACGTAGCTCACCCATTATCACAGGGAGTGCAGTGGCATGATCACTGAGAACGCCTAAGTCCCACCCACGCTTTTTATCCTGCTTCCAACATGCAGCTGGACAGGAGCAAGATGTTAATGACATAAGGAATCACAAATTCAAGTTGTCATCTCGATTTTTATGACTGTAAAATCTCATCTAAACTTGTCTTACCTTTTGGCTTTGTACATACTACAGGGTAGATGTAGAGAAAAGATTTCACATGTTGAATGGAGAAATCTGGATTTTGTTCTAATGTGTGCCCTAAGCATGCTACCTGATCTCGGGCAGTCCCCTGAAGCCACCACAGTCCACCTCAGTTCTGTACAAAGGGCTAGAAGGCATCATCCTTAAGTTCCTTGTGGGAGACATGTCCACCTTTCCCCCAACAGTCTGGAGGAACGCTATGAACTAGAAAGGATGAATTCTCCCAGTGGTAACTGGGATGGCCCAGTGAGAAATGGCCAAATTTAGGAGTTTGGCTCAGCAGGAAGAAAGGATTGTTAGCAGGGTTGCAGGCTTGTAGGTAGCAGGGTTATAGATAGGATTAGAAAGAAGAAGTGGAACTGTAGGTCCTGGCTAATAGAGGGAATAGCTGTGAAGTCAGCTAATGGCAAGAACAGTCCATTCACTCATACAACGTTAGAGGTCCCCACTCTGAGGACACAGCATTGGGCCAGATAGAAAAGCTTCTGAGTCTCAAATATGCACTTAGACTAAATTGGGAGAAGGCAGGCCCTTAAACAGGCAATCACAACACAGAGTGATGGGGGTGTGAGGGGAGAAGTGCAGCAGAAAGGACTCTGTCATGGTGCAGGAGGGGGCAGAGACAGTCTGAAGGATGCCACCCTTAACTGAGAAATGTAGTCATTTGTAAGTGAAGTAGAAAGAGAGGATGTTGCAGGCAAAGGTTCCATTTAGGAGGTCAGAGACTAGCTAGAGGAGGAGACTACGAGTGAGGGCTGGACCTGGAACACAGGCAGTTTCTTTGTAGCCACAGGGAGAGACGGCAGATGGAAAATGGTCATCCATCTGCCTGGCACTTTAAGGCTTGCTTGTGTGGGCTGGAACCTGCAGCCTGAGCAGAGGGCTTGGTTTTTTTTTTTTTTAATTTTTATTTATTTATTTCTTGCATTTTTTTTTTTTTTTTTTTGCTTTTAATTTCAGCTGGTTTTCACTCTTCTTAGTTTGGAGAGTTTTTTTTTTTTCTTGTCCTTTCTTTCTTTAGCAATTCCCTTGCCAGTTGCCTCCCAAGTAGCTGGGATTACAGGCACCCGCCATAACGCCCTGCAATCTTCTTTTCTGGTAGTAGAGACAGGGTCTTTTACTCTGGCTAACTCAGGCTTCTGTTGGTCTTGAACTCTCAGAGCACAGGAAATCCACCTGCCTCGGCCTCCCACAGCACTGGGACTACAGGTGTGAGCCAACATGCCCGGCCGAGGGCCTGGGTTTGAGACCCCTAATGGATAAGGCTGAGACTGTAGAACTGAAAGAGCTGAAAGTTGAGTGAGGGAATCAAAGTTAACAACAAGTGAAAGAGAGAAGCAGTGTGCTGTCAGGGAGGGAAGGGAATAACCCTCATTGGAAACGTGCTGTCAAGCTTGGGGCTTAGTCTCAGTTTTTTCATCCGCAAAATGGAGCTAGCTCACAGGACTTGCGTGAGGATTAAATAAAATAATATATATTCAACGCTTAGCAGGGAGCCTGACACATAATGAGTGGTAAATGGATCACAGCTGTCTTCATTATTATCTCATGGACATCCATTTAACACATGTTTACTGGGTGCCTTTTATGAGCCAGACATTGTTCTAGGTGCTGGGCTACAGCAGTGAACAAAGCAGAAGAAGAGCCCTTGTTCTTATGAGGTTTACATTCTAATGTTCACTCATTTCATACAACTCTGTGAGGAGGGTCCCTGTTTCACTGACGAGGCCTGTACATGGGGATCCTAAGCGACATGTCCAAGGTAGAAAGCTAGCAGGTGGCAGAGGCAGGATTTGAACCTACATCTGAGTGATGGTGTGTACCCAAGGCTCCCTCCACTGTGACAGCCTACCTTCATCTAAAAGGCAGCACAATATTAGCTATTGAGTTTAGGGTGTCACTTATTTATTTTCAATACAGATTTTCTGTGATGTTCTGATGTCAAACCCTCTGTCTCATCGTTCCTGTAAGTTGCGTGTATCTATCAGACCATACCTGGGTTTGGATGGGGAAGATGTGATTGCTTTCATCTATTGAGCCTACAAGAACTTCAGGAAATGAAGAGGCCAACATGAGCTGGAGTAGAGGGGTAGATTTCCTGGAGAAAGCTAGACTTTCAGCAAAAGGGAGGAAAAGGGCAGATGAAGAACTGGGAGTGGGTTAAATAAGAATCTAGATTGAGGGAATGCATAATGCATGTCCCTATGTGTAGAAGTGATATGCTTATTACATGAATTGATTGCTTCAATGAGTATTAATCAAACAACTAATATGACAAGCCCAGCGAAGATGCGTTGAGAACCTGTCCTCATGGAGCTTTCTTCTTTTTTTTTTGAGATAGAGTCTCACTATGTCACCTGTGCTTGAGTGCTGTAACAACATAGCTCACAGCAACCTCCAACTCATGGGCTTAAGTGATTATCTTGCTTCAGCCTCCCAAGTAGCTGGGTCTATAGGTGCCCACCACAACGCTCGGCTATTTTCTGTTGCAGTTGTCATTCTTGTTTAGCTGGCTCACGCTGGAGTCGAACCTGCCAGCCTTGGTGTATATGGCTGGCACCATAACCACTGTGCTACGGGCGCTGAACCACCTCATGGAGCTTTCTCTGTGTGTCTTTGTGTGTGTGGCAGGTGAAGGATGAGGACAAGGGCCACTGGGGAAGAGCACACAGAGGGCATTAATCCCAGCATTAATCCCTTTTCCCTGTATTTTGCTCCATCAGCTTACCCTGATTCTGTTCCCCTGACTCACAGTTCTGCTGACCAGAGGGAAAGCACAGCCTTCTGGGAGCTGCTGGTGGGCACAGGAAGCCCCAGATGCCAGAGTGTGGGCTACGCTGATAGCAAGGTGACCTGGCTCATTCTTTCTGGTGATGTTCCCTTTTGGCCTGGGTCTTTTATCTACCAGCTCAGTGCAGACAATTGATGCTAATCCAATCTTCTGGGACGAGATGAAACAGCCTTCATTTAAAGGGCTCACGCTTTCTTTTCTGATTACCAAGTGACCTACAAAATCACTCTCGCCCCGGCCTACCTGGGAGGGCACTGCATTCAACAAAACCCAGCCAAGCAGTCTCTGCTGGGAACTGGCTATGACTTCTCCTGAGTTTGTCAAGCAAAGAGGCTACTGGGGCAGTGGGAGCCTGGCCAAGGGTTCTAGAGGCCTGGTTCTTCACTAGATCTGCAATTAACTCTATATGAGACTCGGGGACTGTCTATTCCCACCACTACCATTCTCTAGGCCTTCCTTCCCCCATTTGTAACATGAAGGAGTTGATCCCTGGACCAAGATTCTGGGCCTTTAGATGACCCAGCTTACACTTACCCCAGCCTGAAAAGGTCTCCAGGAACTAACTAAGGGTATGAAAGCTTGCATGATGGTTAATAGCACAGGAGTGTGTGTATGTGCATGTGTGTGTATTTGAACAGTCCCCAAGACATATTAAATGAAAAAAATCAGGTTACAGGATGGTTTCTATGGTGTGATACCAATATATATTACATACATGTATACACACACGCATAGAATATTCAAATAAACATAAGAGCTTTGTAACCTTGGAAGAAAGGAACCGAGTGTTTAGGAAGGAGATTTAAATTTCACTGTACCTTTTTGAACTTTTTTTTTTTTTTTTTGTAGAGACAGAGTCTCACTTTATCACCCTGGGTAGAGTGCCGTGGCATCACACTGCTCACAGCAACCTCCAGCTCTTGGGCTTAAGCGATTCTCTTGCCTCAGCCTCCCTAGTAGCTGGGAC
>CAUYON010171593.1:0-10830 GCA_963573935.1 Arctocebus calabarensis
CTGTAGTCCCAGTTACTTGGGAGGCAGAGGCAAGAGACTCGCTTGAGCCCAGGAATTGGAGGTTGCTATGAGCTGTGATGCCATGGCACTCTATCCAGGGTGACAGCTTGAGGCTCTGTCTCAAAAAAAAAAAAAAAAAAAAGAAAGAAAACTATTTCATTTACAATGCAAAAAGAATAAAATGCTTAAATTAAACAAAAAATAGACATATATATAAATAGAACAAAACTGGGAGTCCAGAAACAAGCCCTTCTGTTTATACTCAGTTGATTTTTTGACAAGGCTACTAGAAAAATTCAAAGATAAAGAGTAGCTTTTTCAGCAAATGGTGCTGGACAACTGGATATTTACATGCAAAGGATGAAGTGAATCCCTACATTATATCGTATACAAAAATCAACTCAAAGTCAGGAGCTAAATGTAAGAGCTAATATATAAAACTCTTAGAAGGAAACATGGGCATCAATCTTTTGTGACCTTGAATTAGTAAATGGTACCAAAAGAAGGACATGGATACATTGGATGTCACTGGATTATTAATGGGCAGGCCTTTGGTGACCTTGACAAGTTTGGAGGAAGATGCAAGAGAAAAGTAACACAGGTCGTATATGAAAGTGGCAATGGGAATGGAGAAAAAGCAAGAGATGGCAGGGGATGAATCAGCAAGATTTGGCAAGAGATAAGATATTGTGGTACAAGAAAGATCAGAAAGTCAAATATGGGATGTACAGCTAATTAACAAAAAAAGCTTTGTATTCTGGATTGGTTTGCCAAGGGTACAATCTCTCTAGTCCCAACAAAAGAAAAATGGTTTAGTAATAAACGAGTACTGTAAGAAATATATATATGTGTATGTGTGTATGTGTATATATACATATATGTGTGTGTGTATACCCCAATGTGCTTCACACACACACACATATACATATACACATAAAAATAAGATAGAAGACAAACAAAAAAAATTTACAGGCATTCTTCTTAATGGGAGATTATGATTTTTATCTCTTTTATATTTTTAAAGAAGAAAGAAGAAAAAATTTAAAGAAAATAAATTCAAAGAGGTATTTAAATTTTATAACATGTGACAGGAGTAGAAGATTAGGCTTATCTCTCTCATCATCCTTTGTCACCCTCCATCCTGCCTAGGTCTTTTCTTTGCTGAGAAGGGGCAGGCAGGTCAAACTTCCAGATGTAAAACCCTTTCGACAAACTGGGTTCAGGAAAGTTTAAGACTTGGAGATAAAGTAAGAAGGATGTTGTTCCACACTTTTCTGAGGGAGGTAGGATTGTGTAAGGATTAAGAGTAAACTCAGAGTTCCTAATCAGGCTCTGCCCCTTACCTGAGAGTGACGTACATCACATATGTGACACTCCTAACTTCGATCTCCTTGTAGGCAAAAAGGACTAACTTTATGGTGGGGAGGGGGCAGGTCTTCTGATGATTAAGCCAGAGAATTCCTGCAGTTGAGTTAGCATCACGTGCACAGTGCATGTTGGCTGGCACTAACGTTATTAGTGTTATCTGCATGGGGTTATGAATGCTAGCACACCTGTACCCAGTGGAAAAGTACCAGAATCTAGAGTTTTAACAATGTCCTGTGCCTGACCTTTCCTGACCTACAGAAGCTAATAGAAGCCCTTCAAATGTCACTCCCAGTCTGTGCTCCCCTTCACAGCCACACACCTTTAATCATACACATGATAGAAGACATGATGATCAAAGTCAGGAAAAAGGCTTTGGGAGAGGAAAGTGCAGAAGTAAGGCTCTGAGTTGACTGGAGGGTTTAAACATTGCTATTTAAAAACTGCTCAAACTTTTAAAACTCAATCAATCCAAAGAAACAAAAGATAAAAAAGGAAATGTGCTTCTTAATATTAGCAAGAGAGCTCAGAAAACCACAGCCTGTGACCCTCGCACCACCTGACCTGCACACCACATGACAAGTGCAGGGTAGACAACAGCATGGCCAGGAGGCATCTCGGGGACAAGTCCACCCCCTTCACGTCCCGCGAGGCTGGTCTCCAGCTCTTGGCCCACTCCTTTCCACAGCTGTGGCTTTACTTCCATAGGTGACCCATGTTGGAGAGCTGCACTAGAGTTGCCCTATGGCCAGAGAGCTGGTCAGAGCCTCCCCTAGGGACTCCCTGGCTCCTTAGACTCCCAGACCCTCAACAGCAGAAGTTCCCAGAATTGGAGTCTGTGCCAAGAAAGGTAGAATCCAGCCCCCAAGTGCTCCAGATTTTCATTAACTTGTATCTATCAGCTGAGAAGCAGAGGAAGTTTCCTACAGTACAGTTCAAGGACAGAAAAGAAACCAGTTATCTACTTTCCCTGAGAACAAAACTCTGTTCTCCATTCAAGGGCCTCTGCCGTATGGCAGTGAACTCCTCCTCCTATCTTATTCCAGGGGATTCTCTCCCTAAATGAATACCACCATAATTTCCACCATAAAAGACACTTGTATTTTCCAAATATCACCTCCATTCTTTCCCCACCACCCTGCTACCCCACCCAGTGCCACGGCCCTGCCCATTTCCACCTACCAAAATCCTACTTACCCTTAAAAACCCAAGGCATATCACTACTGTCCGTCAATTTACCTCTGATCTCTCCAATAGGAAGCACTGGCTCCCTCTGAAGTTCAAAGAGAGTCACTGGCTAAACCTCTGTAATCATCTCATGAAGAACACTTGGCAAGAGGCTCCATATCTCAGCTGCTGAGACTCTGCTCTTGCGTTAACACCGCCCCAGTTCCAAGCATGCGGAAGGGGGTTCATTATGAATGAACAAACAAATGATTCAATGGATGAACAAAAGAAAGAGAAGTCAGACCCTCATGCTCCATCGCCTCCATGCACTCTCCCCTTAAGGACAATTTTAACCCAGGTACAGCTCAGACAATATATACTGATGGACCAGAGAGAAGACCATCAAAAACGTGGAGCACATTGTCATCGACATTCAACACAAGTAATTTTATTAATTCTGTTTTTTCCTTCCTTTTCAAAGATGAAATAAATAAATAAATGGCAAATCTCAGCTCGGCGCCTGTGGCTCAATAGGCTAAGGTGCCAGCCACGTATCCCTGAGCTGGTGGGTTCAAATCCAGCCTGGGTCCGCCAAACAACAATGACAGCTACAACCAAAAAATGGCAGGGCGTTGTGGCAGGCGCCTGTAGTCTCAGCTACTTGGGAGGCAGAGGCAAGAGACTCGCTTGAGCCCAGGAATTGGAGGTTGCTGTGAGCTGTGATGCCACAGCACTCTATCCAGGGTGACAGCTTGAGGCTCTGTCTCAAAAAAAAAAAAATGGCAAATCTCTATTTTAAAAATACACTTGGATTTTACTAATTTACTTTGCTTATACATAATTCAACAGGGGGGAGATTTTATTTCAGTACTTTATTTGTGCCTTCTAGTATTATTCCTTCTGGAAATGGCTCTTTAGATACATTAGGTCTAAAGCTCTACCAAAGGTTTTCTGTGTGTGTCATGTGTAACTTCATTTTCTTAAGCTTGCAAAATGGAAGAATCATGGGGTGATTGCTTTGTGGTTGTGTTCAATTTGTAGGTTAATATAAATTCTAGTGAGGACTGGGGCAGATGAGGGATAAAATCTTGAAATACCAGAACATAGGCTGTGGTTTCTCAGAAAAGATCTTGTTTGAGTCCAAAGTCTTTAATTGCAGAGGAAATGGCCTGATTCAGAATTTAACAAGCACCCTTTCTTGGATGCCAGGAACTATATTCCTTGGTGCCCAAATAAGCATGATTTTTTTTAAAAGAAAGAAAGAAATCCATTTTTTTGCCCCAGCACTCTGATTTAGAACATTCTCCCTGCTGGAGGCATTGAGAGATTGCTGCAACAAAAATCTCACTGACTTAAGAGATTAGCATGGAAAGCGGGCTTGAGGGGGTGCAGGCCAAGAGGATTGCTGCCCCCACCCTGTCTCAACTTCCCAGGCCACCTGCTACCAAGTTTGGTATAATTGCTGCGCTGCCAGTTTTCTGCACCTCTGAAGGAGTGGTGAAGACCCATAAGAAGCTTGATAAAATTTGTTTTTTTAAATAGCACTTAAGTACATGCCCAGGGCACTGGAAAGGGTTCATGAACAGAGGGGAGCAGGGGTCAGAGACAAGAAGTGGGTGGGTCCCTGTCCTGCAGCACTAGCGCACCTCTCTTAGAGAGCCTGACAAGCCTCTCCAGGCATCCTCCAGGCCACCTCTATGCTTTGACCTTCCATCTGTGTCTCTCCCAAACACGGTAGACCCAGCCTTGATGAACATTAGGGAGCCTGAGTTCTTAGGGGTAAACAACAGGAACTAGTGGAAACTGAAGAGAGTTTTAATGAGAGCCCCGGGGAAGGCCAGGAAACCAGGCTCTGAGAGTAGACAGGGAAACAGGGAGGCTGGGTGGCGAGAACACAGACTGCCCAGACTGCCATCCTCCAGCAGTGTGCCAGGCTGCTGAGGGAGGGGGGGTGATGTGTTCCCCCACGCTCACCTCGACTATTGAGACAACCTTAGAAAGTCCTAACTCTCCCTGTCTGTGACTGTACTTGAGCAATCTCTGGCACATGGCAGACAGCCTCTGACACAGGTGGCAGGCCCTGAACTCCACCTAGCTTGGGGTTATCTACAATAAGAAAGGATATTTAGATACCAGGCAGCTGAAACAACAGTCTCAGGGACCTCTTTGCAAGGCCCAGGAAGGTTAAGTCTCAAGTCTTCTGCCAGTCTAAAGCCCTGACACTGTGACACAGCTATTCAGTCCAAACCTCCTCCCAGATGAGGTTGACCCAAGGTCACCTTGCTGCCCAACAGTGACCTCTGGTGAGACAGCAGTATCATAGGCTGAAGGGTGCTTGGAGACCCCTCTTGTCCAGTAGTTGAGATCAAGCCCTTGCCTCTGATGCTATGACTCCCGAAAGGCAGAGTCGGAATTCCCTGTATCACTGTGGGAGCCTGCACCCCTGGGCTTTAACTTGCATGGCCACTGGCTATGAATAAATCTGACATTGAATGCATTAAAACATAATGGCTTTACCATCCTTAACATAGAAACCCAATTCCTCTCCTGACATTTTGCATCTACTTCTCTTTGCTGATTTCTTACCTTCTGCTAGGAAAAGTCTCTTGCTGAAACAACTCTGCCTGTTACATTCCGAAAGAATATGCCATAACTCCCTAGAGAGAGCTGATTAATGTTAGCCTAAGTCTGGACTCCTTCTGTGACTGGTTCTGAAAAATAAAAAAAATCTGGTATTATCCCAAAGATTTGTTAGGAATAAGTGTTCAAGAAGCTAGGAAAGACAAAATGACATTTCCATCCACAAATCCTTTGAATACTTTAAGACCCAGCGGGTCCTCCTGGTGGTGTCTTAAGACATCTGTCTAAAGACTGAGCCCTTGTTTTATTTAATCACTTGGAGAAACATAAACTAGCTTCCTTTCCTGAGTGCTTAAAATGCCATTAGAGTCAAGGCATTAAGTGGTGAACGGTGCAATTGTGTTGCTTACAGTGGGACATTCATTTTAATTGTGATTAATACTCTCAGACTAGTCAGCTAATAATGTCTTTAAGTATCAATAGGAAAGGGGGCGTGAAGGATGGAAGAAGAGCTCATCAAACACACAAGGGTATGCCGTCTTTCATTGATTTCAGGGCTTACTTTTTCACATTTAACATCCCTCAATCAATGGCAGTGCTTTTTCTTTCTGAGGAGATGCATAGAATAATGATGAATTTTATAATAGATGGCATCTTAGATTCAACAAAGCACTGTTTTGCCAGTTATTTGTTCGTATGAAATTATTGAGTGATTTGTGATTTGGGGTGAAAATATACAGTAGCCATTTCCTTACTCACTTGTGGAAAATAAGATTATAGTGTGTATGACATGAGGAAACCCACACAGACTGTGTTCTCCTTGGCTTCGCTCCACTGTGGCCTGCTCTGTTTAGCTCTGTTAGGACCCAGGGCTCGAAGCTTCCATTATCTCTAATTAGGTCTGTTTCTAGAGAAACTGATTTGGCAACCATGTCTTCATCAAAGGGGGTCTCATTAATGAAAGAAAAAGTAAAATCTGATAGTTAACCCAGTTATAGAAGAATATGCAAAAAAGCAAGGCCCTAACTTCTGGTGCAGGATTGTTGGGCTTGGTAGGATTTTTTCATTTTCTTTCATTTGTTTCCTTCTTTTTTTAAATGTTCTGGTACATTTTAATTTCAACACTAGTGATAATGATCTATCCTATTATTAGTGCTTCCTATGACTAACCATGTTTAAGTCCCCCGAGGTAATAGAAGTCATCCTGAGAATCCAAAAGATGATACCAAGTCCTGGTGGCTTATGTTGTGGGAGCTAAAGCTTCACTAAGACACTTTATAGGCTGGTTCAGACATGAGCAAGACAGTTACTGGTTTTACCAAGAGGCTTTGGAAAGCTTAAAAAATAGGCTTTCAGTCCGATAAAAATGGCTGCAGGAAGACAGGAGGAAGAGGGCTGAGAGTGAAGGGTGGGCTTTCAAGGCGGGGCCCAATGCACCTGTGCCCCCTCATCCCACTGTTGAGGTTATACTCCTTTACCTGTGTGTTTACTCTGCTTTGCACTCCCAAGGAGGCTGGACGTGATCACTCAACTAAAAATGAAATCTGATGAGGACTCTACATCAGAAATTGTCTTTTTTTTTTTTAAATTGATTTGCAGTCTTTTTATATCACCTCTGACTCTACCTCTCTGTTATACATCAGGGTTAAAGAAAAGAGTCAGGTAGAAAACACTTAGACTTGAAAGGAAGCATGGATGTGTTGGCAGGCATTGGAGTCACTGACTGTGAGTGCTCTGGGTACAGCTGATTCTAGTCTTGACAGAACAAAAGTTGGTAAAAGGCCTTGGAGCAAAAAATGAAATATTAATCATGCAGATGAAATACCTAAAAAGCAATAGAAAAAGATTAAATCGTTGCTAAGAAGGGATCAGGGGAATTTAGAGAAAAATGTCAGACTCCCAACAATGTTGTGATAACCACGTGGTTTTGTTTCTTTTTAAAATCTTAAGCCCATGACAGGCTTAGCTTGTTTTGCTTCACGACACCACAAGGGTGCAGGTTGCAGTTTGCCTGGGCTCACTCCGTGCACTAAACTGCCCGTGCCTCATTCCCTGTGGCTCTGATGGGAATATCAATCCAAATTCCTCTTCTACTTTCTGCCCAAGGACTGGATTAGCTTGACTCAGTCTAGCTAATCTCGGTGTTCCGTGGCCGTGTCTAATGTCATTGGAACAAAGGATGGGCATGTGACGAGGTAAAGCCAGTAAAAGAGTCTTTAGGGACTGGAACCAGTATACAGGGAGAGAATCCATCTCTGCTTCTGTCTCTGGGCTCATGAGCTAAAAGATGCACATGAGCTCAGAGCTTCTGGGGGCTATTTTGCAGATGAGTGTAGAAAACTTGACTGAAAACAAAGTAAACAGAGCTTAGATGAAGGGAGCAGGCAGAAAACAAGAAGAAATAGGAAGAGGAAAGAAAAAGCAGAGTAAGGCCGTGAGGACACTGCACACCTGGATCCCATTATGCCAGAGCCAGCAATGGCTTCGCTTGATTCCAGTTATGTGAATCAGTAAATGCTTTTTTGTGTTTAGGCTAATTTGATGTAGGCTTCTGTCACACGGAGACAAAGAACTAGAAAGTCTTCTGACCTCCATTTTGTAAATGAAGAAACTAAATCCTAGAGAGCTGCTTGCCAAGATTAAACAGTGTCAGTGCACTAGCCAGTGGACAAAAAATAACCACAGAATCACCAGGGTACGGCCGGCACGGTGGCTCATGCCTATAATCCCAGCACTCTAGGAGGCCAAGGCAGGTGGATTGCTTGAGCTCACCGGCTTGAGACCTGCCTGAGCAAGAGGGAGATCCCATCTCTAAAAATAGCCTGGCATTGTGGTGAGTGCCTATATCCCAGCTACTTAGGAGGCTAAGGCAAGAAGATCGCTTGGGCACAGGAGTTTGAGATTGCTGTGAGCTGTGATGCCATGGCACTCTACGAAGTGTCACAAAGTGAGACTCTGTCTGAAAAAAAAAAAAAAACAAAACAAGAATCAAAAGGGTGCAGAGTCCCTTACCACACACCAGCCCCATCTGGTCATCATGAATAGTATCAGCCCTGTCACAGCTCCATGATTCCTGAATACCAAAAAGACCCTGGATTCACAAAATATCTTCCTTCCAATCCTATTATGTACTTTAATTTTTCCTATTTTTTAATTAAAGAGGAAGGAAAAAAATAAAATTTATTTTAGGATTATTTCAAAGATCCCGAGGGGAAGAGGTGTAACTGCCGCTCTAGACAGCAATTGGAAAATTAGGGTGGATTGCCTGAGCTCAGGAGTCTGAGACCAGCCTTAGCAAGAGTGAGGTTCCATCTCTAAAAACAGCCCCACATTGTGGCAGGTGCCTGGAGTCCCAGCAACTAGGGAGGCTGAGGCAATAGTATCACTTGAGCCCCAGAGTTTGAGGTTGCTGTAAGCTATGATGCCACAACACTCTATCAGGACAACAAAGTGAAACTCTGTCTCAGGAAAATAAATAAATAAAAATAAACAAATATTTTTAACAGATAACCAATGATTTAAACTAAAAACAATTACAATGCATTGTGGGATTTTATAACATACATAGAAGCAATATGTATAAGAATAGCTCAAATGCTCAGAGGGGAGAATGGAAGTATATTATCATAAAGTTCTTACACTTTATATGAAGTGGTATAACATCAATTGAAAGTAGACTGTGGTAAGTTTAAGGTATATAATATAAACCCTAAAGAAATCGCTAAAACAAAATGAAATAAAACAAATAACTAGCAAGTCAACAAAAATGATAAAAGGAAATCATAAAAAAAACTCTATCTAAAAGCAAGCAGAAGAAAGATAAAAGAGAACGAATAACTGATGAAACAAATGAAAACAAATATCAACATTGTATGTAAACCCAACTCTATCAATAATCACATTTCAACCCCATGCATATCATTAGTCACATCTAATATACATTCTCTAAACATTCCATTAAAAGGCAGAGGTTGAGAGACTAGATTACAAAAGCAAGACCTAACTGTATTCTGGCTACAAAAAAAAAAAAATCCTTTTAAATATGAAAAGACAAGTTGACTAAAAGATAGAAATACTATGTTAACACTAATCAAAAAAAAAAAAAAAGGTGGCGTAGCAAGAGAAATTGAGAGTAAAGAATAGAGATTATTATCATGGATAGAGAGGGACATTTCATAATGACAAAGAGATCGACCCATCAAGAGTTCATAATGATACTAAACATGTGTGCACCTAATCAGGATCTCAAAATAAATAAAGATCCAATAAAACTGAAGGGAGAAATAGATAAAACCACAATTATAGTGGGAGATTTCAATGCCCCCTTTTCAATAACTGAGGGGAAAAGTACACAGGTAATTAATCAATATATAGGAAACTTAAATACTATCAACCAACTTGACCTAAATGACATTTATTGTATACTTTACCAAACAATAGCAGAATACACATTCTTTTTGAGTACTCTAGGGTCATTTACAAAGACAGACCATATTTGTTGCCATGAAACAAAGTCTCAATAAACTTAAAAGGATTCAAATCATATAAAGTATGTTTTCTGATCACAGTGAAATTAAATTAGAAATTGATAACAAAAAGATTATTTCTAAATATTTGAAAATCCCTAAATATTGGAAATTAAATAATAACATTATAAATAATTGATATTAGATAACAAATAGAAAGGGAAATTAGAAAGTATTTTGAACTGAATGAAATTAAAATAAATCATGTGTAAATGAAGCAAAGCTAATGCAGTATTTGGATGAATGATTTGTACCACTGTGAGCCTGTATTGGAAAAGAAGAAAGGTTTCAACTCAGTGACCTCAGTTGCCATCTTATGAAACTAGAGGAGAAATCCAGAAAGATGGAATCAAATATTAGGATGGTAACTAATGAAATAGAAAACAAAAAAACTATAGAGAAAATCAGCAAAATAAAACAAACTGGTTTTTGGAGAATTACAACCAAATTTATAAAACTCCATTCAGATGAATCAGGGGGCAAAGAGAATATATAAATTTCTAATATCAGGAATGAAGGATTGAATGAATGAATGAATTGAAGGAATGAATAGATTTCATAGATACCAGAAAAATAATAAGGGAAACAATAAAAATTGTATGGCAATAAACTGAACAACTTAGATAAAATGGACAAATTCCTTGAAAAATACCAAACTATCAAAGCATACTCAAGGGAAAATTCCTTGAAAGACACAAGCTACCAAAGATAAGCCCTATTAAATAAATTGAATTCATAGCTATAAAACTTTCCTTCAAAGAAGAATCAAAGCCCAGATGGCTTCACTGGAAAATTCTGCCAAACATTTAAGGAAGAAATAACATGATTCTACGTAAGTCTCCTCGAGAAAAAAATGAAGTAGGAAAACTCCTCAACTCATTTTATGAGGCCAGTATGGGACTAGCATGCCAAAACAGGACAAGATATAATGAGAAGGCTCGGCGCCTGTGGTTCAACAGGCTGAGGCGCCAGCCACATACACCTGAGCTGGCAGGTTTGAATCCAGCCGGGGACCGCCAAACAACAATGACAGCTGCAACCAAAAAATGGCCGGGCGTTGTAGCGGGCATCTGTTGTCCCAGCTACTTGGGAGGCGGAGGCAGGAGACTCGCTTGAGCCCAGGAATTGGAGGTTGCTGTGAGCTGTGATGCCACAGCACTCTATCCAGGGTGACAGCTTGAGGCTCTGTCTC
>CAUYON010171600.1:0-50754 GCA_963573935.1 Arctocebus calabarensis
TCAATGTCTTTATATAGTGATCAAGAAAATGCCATGAAGGCTATCTGTAACAGTACAATCAAAATATTTCTGAATGTATATGAATCGTGCCCTATGATTGCACCAATGTACATAATTATGATTCAATAAAATTATTAAAAATAAAATAAAATAAACTTCCCTTAAAAAAATAAAATATACATGTGTTTAATCATTCAAAACACAAATCCAGCTTTTAGGAATTTATCCTGAAAACATACCTTCAAAAATAAAAAATACATGCGATTATTTGCTGCAGTATAATGCATAATATGAAATGAATAGTATGAAAATATCCTAAATGCCCTTACTTAAGAGTATAAATAAACTATGATGCATTCACACCATAAGGTCTTGCGCAACTATAAAAAAAAAAATTGAGGAAGAATCTATGAAGTGCTATGAAGTGTCTTCCAGGATATAATGTTAAATGAAAAATTCAAAATACAAAGCATATCTGTGGCATGCAGCATTCTACTTGTGTGTAGTGAAGACAGGAATATAACAGAATACTTTATAAACACATATCTGAAAGATTTGTAAAAAGAAAAATAGGAAAATAATCAGAAACTATATAGATTGTTCATTTACAAGGAGTCAGTAGAAACAAAGCAGAATGGATGTAGATGGGAGTGATTTAGAAGGGATTGGGGTGAGTGAGACTTCTCTGAGTATACCTTTCTGGATTGTTTTAATTTTGGAATCATGTTAACTTTTTACATACTAATAAATACATGAAACATAAAGAAACATATATACATTATGTGTATTTACAAAGATGGGAGAGAGTCTCAGAAATTAAAATATAAGCAGAAACGAATGAAGCCATTTGTCAAATGAATGATATAAGCACAATCACATTAAAGGTAGGTGGGAAGATGATAACTTACCCAAGTAATTCTTGAAGGTATTATTTTGAGTATAAAATCTCAGTCTAAAGTCCTCTGTCCTTACACTGAGGTTTTATACTCTATTTACTCTAATAATTAGGGTTATTTTTCCTGGGAGCAAGGATTAGCAATGCCGAAATGACTGTACATATTTTACTAGGGTTGAGCAAACTAGTAAATATATTGTGGATAATGAGAGCCAGTTTTCTCACTGTCATTGAGTGTATCATAAATTACAAATTAAGAGACAAGAAAGCCTGAAATAAACTTTGTGATATTGAATTTGAATCAGTATGACTTCAGCATTTTTAGCATATATATATAGATATAGATATTGACATAAAGATGTATCTGTGTATGTATACATATATTTATATTTGCTAGCTTTGTCTTCTAAAAGGACCTATAAACAAAGATATCACAGTACCAATGAGCAAACCAAATGCTAGAGGAAGTTGAGTCTTAGCCTAGAGTCTATTATGCTGCTTGTATGTAACTGGATGCTCAATAGATGATGAACATCATCATCATCTTCATCATCTCATTTTAGTATCATGATAAGGGAAGTTGACTGCATGTACAGAGGAATATTAAACAAATGAAAGCAAGGGAATGAAGGCAAGAGCAAAGACCAGATAAGTGAAGGGCCACATTTCTGATGAAGTAGGAAGAGACAGACTTCCCTACATATGAAATTTTCACCTTGGAAAAGAAGATAGTTAGAAGAGGAAAGTAGGGAAAAGAAAAAATAATCGAATACATACAGAGATAACTTAATATTGAAAAGAAAACACTATTAATTGCCTTAGAAAAAATATGACATGATATCATTCAAAGGTTGTAGAGGGAGAAAGATCCAGGTTAAAGTTAGAAATATTTAGACTATGTTAGAATGACCACTTTTGAAGAAATGTGGTATATGAACAAGATACAGCTAAAAAGGCATGCAGAACAGCAGAGGGTAGCTACCTTAAGTAACATGAGTTTATAGTGAAATGAATCAATTTCATTACAACACATATTAGAATTAGTATTTTTAAAAACACTGTTTAGTATTTAACAAGTTTTAACTTATTCATTAATTTTGTCTCTCCAATTGTAGCTTTCTTAAGCAAGATGAAATTTATTACATAGTGTTCTACTTTCTATTGCATCTACTATAGTTCTGGTGACAAAATACCTACCAAAATGCTGATAACATTTAAATAACTTCTATTGTCAGACCACAAATTTCTACCTTTGTAACTCAACTCCAACAAAAGTGTGCATCAGGCAGGGAAATTAAACAACCTTATGCTAAATGACAATTGGGTGCACAAAGAGATAAAAGAGGAAATTGTTAAATTGTTCAAACATAACAACAATGAAGACATAAGCTACCATAACCTGTGAGATAAAGCAAAAGCAGTCCTGAGAAGAAAACGTATCACTTTAGATATGTACATCCAAAAAACAAAAAGAAAACACATAAAAAAACTCACAAACCATCTTATGGAATTAGAAAAATAATAGCAATCTAAGCCTAAACCCAGCAGAAGAAAAGAAATATCCAAAATTAACTCAGAGATTAATGAAATGGAAAACAAAAGAATTATTCAGAAAATTAATGAAACAAAAGGTTGGTTTTTGAATAAATAAAATATATAAACCTTTACCCAGACTAACTAGAGATAGAGAATCAAAATCTCTAGTAACCTTAATCAGAAATGTTAAAGGTGAAATAATAAGAGATGCCACAAAGACACAAGACATTATCTTTGAACACTACAAGAAACTCTATGCCCAGAAATTTGACAATGTAAAGGAAATGGATCAATATTTGGAAAAACACCCTTTCCCTAGACTTAACCAAGAAGAAATAGATTTCCTGAATAAATCTATTTCAAGCACTGAGATCAAAGAAACAGCAACAAAATAATTTCTCAACGAAAAAATGCCCTTGTCTGGATGGTACCACACCAGAATTCTATCAAACCCTCAAAGAAGAGCTCACACCTATACTGCGGAAAAAATTCCAAAAAATGGAGGAAAAATGAATTTTCCCCAACGTGTTCTATGAAGCAAATATGACTCTGATACCAAAACCACAAAAAGATCCAACTAAAAAGGAGAACTACAGACCAATTTCATTAATGAATAGAGAAGCAAAAATTCTCAATAAGATCCTAGCAAATGGATGATAGTGTCTCATTTAAAAAGTCATACATCACAATCAAGTAGGTTTCATTCCAGGGATGCAAGCCTGGTTTAACATACACAAGTCCATAAACGTGATTCATCATATCAACAGAAGCAAAAACAAAGAGCATATGATCCTCTTAACAGATGCCCAAAAAGCATTCAATAAAATTCAACATCTTTTCTAATTAGAACTCTGAAGAATATAGGCATAGGTGGCACAGGTCTATCTATTGATAGATGGATCAAAGCCGTCTATGACAAACCTACACCTAAAATGATACTGAATGGAGTAAAATTGAACATTTCCACTCAGAACTGAAGCTAGATAAGGTTAGCCTCTATCACCATTACTATTCAACATAGTGCTGGAAGTTCTAGCCTATACAATCAGGCAAAAGAAGGTAATAAAGAGCATCCAAATGGGGGAAGAGGAAGTTAAATTCTCCCTCTTTGCCAATGATATGTTCTTATACTTAGCGAACCCCCAAAGACTAAACCCCAAGACTCCAGGAAGTGGTCAAAAAATACTGTAATGTCTCAGGATAAAAAAAAATCAATGTATAAAAATCAGCAGTAGCGTCTATTCTTTTTTTTTTTTTTTTTTTTTTGGAGTCAGAGTCTCAATTTGTTGCCCTTGGCAGAGTGTAATGCTGCCATAGCTCACAGCAATCTCAAACTCTTTGGCTCAAGTGATTCTCTTGTCCCAGCCTCCCAAGTAGCTGGGAGTACAGGTGCCCACCACAATGCCCAGCTATGTTAGCAATGAGGTGTTGCTCTGGCTCAAGCTTGTCTCAAACCTGTGAACTCAGGCAATCCACCCACTTGGGCCTCCCCGAGGGCTAGTATTACAGGCATGAGTTACCACGCCCAGCCCATCAGTAGCTTTTACATATGCCAGTAACAGCCAAGATAAGAAGCTAATCAAAGACACAATTCCCTTAATAGTAGCTTCAAAGAAAATGTAGTACCTAGGAATATACCTAACAAAAGAGATGAAGGACCTCTGTAAAGAAAATTATGAAACCCTTAGAAAAGAAATAGCAGAAGATTTTAACAAATGGAAGAACATACTATGTTCATGGCTAGGAAGAATCAACATTGTTAAAATGTCTATACTTCCCAAAGCAATCTACCAGTTCAGTGCCATCCCTATTAGAATACCAGCATCATACTTTCAAGATTTGGAAAAAATAATTCTTCATTTTGTATAGAACCAGAAAAATACCTGTATAGCTAATGCAATTATTAGTAATAAAAACATGGCCAGGGACATCAGCCTACCAGAATGTAGGTAGTACTACAAGGTCATAGTGATCAAAACAGCATGGTATTGGCACAAAAATAGATATAGAGATTTGGAACTGAATAGAAAAATTATGAGATGAAGCTAATATCTTTCAGCCACCTAATCTTTGATAAGCCAAAGAAGAACATACATTGGGGGAAAGAATTCCTATTCAATTAATGGTGCTGGGAGAACTGGATCACTACATGTAAAAGACTGAAACTGGACTCTCCTTTCTCCACTCACTAAAATTGATTCAAGATTGATAAAAGATCTAAATCTAAGGCATGAAACAATAAAAATCCTTTAAGAAAGTGCAAGGAAAACCCTGGAAGGTATCATCCCAGGGAAAGACTTTATGAAGAAGACTCTAGTGGCAATTGCTACAACAACAAAAATAAACAAATGAGACTTAATTAAACTGAATAGCTTCTGTACAGTTAAGGAGACAATCAAAGCAAAGAGATATCATTGAATGAGAAAAGATACTTACATATTATGAATCAGACAAAATCTTGATAACTAGAATCTACATAGAACTCAAATTAATTAAAACAAGAGAAAATAATCTCTTATATCAATGGGCAAGTGAGATGAATAGAACCTTCTCTAAAGAAAACAGACCAATGGCTAACAAACATATGAAAAAATGCTCATTGTCCATAATTATCAGAAAAATGCAAATCAAAACCACCCTGAGATATCACCCCGTGAGTATGGCCCACATCCCAAAGACTCAAACCTGAAAATGCTGGCATAGATGTGGACAGAAAGGAACACTTTCACACTATATGTGAGACTGGAAACTAACACAACCTTTTTGGAAGGAAGTATGGAGAATCCTCAAAGAATGCAAATTAGACCTCCCTTTGATCCTACAATCCCATTACTAGGGAATCTACCCAGAAAAACAAAATCATTTCACCTTAATAACTACTTATCACAGCTCAATATACAATTGCAGAAACAACCTAAATGCACACCAATCCAGGAATGGATTATTAAGCTGTGGTACATGTATACCATGGAATACTCTTTAGCCACTAAAAAAGATGGAGACTTTGCATCTTTGTATTAACCTGGATGGGATTGAAACACATTCTTCTTAGAAAAGCATCATAACAATGGAGAAGCAAGAATCCAATGTACTCAATTCTGATATGAGGACAAATGTTGCTAAGACGTGATGGGGGGTGGGAGTAGAGGGGAGAGAAGAGAGGGAAGAAAGGATGAAGTTGGAGGGGTCACAGTCCATGACACACCACTTGGGGGCAGAACACAATTTTAAGAGGGACTTTACCTAACAAATGCAAGCAGTGTTACCTAGTTCTTCATACCCTCAATGATTCCCCGACAATAAAAAAAAAAAAAATTAAACAACTATATTTTAAACGTAGACCTTGTGATATCCCTGCTCTTGGTTTTTGCTTACTTCTCCCACCCAGTTTGAAAGTAGGTAAGGCAGATGCATTAGTTCCCAATTGGTTTATTTCCAAAGGAGTTAAGAGCAAAAAAGGACAGCGTAGCTATCCTTGCATTTAATCTTTCCCTAGTCTATGAATACACAGGAGAAAAAAAAAAACTTCTTTGTAATAGCTTCTTAAGATAATGTAATCAGGAATGGAAGCCAAATCTCAAATGCCCCAAATTTTACCGCAAAGTCTAATTGCCGTTTAGATTATTCACTATTTTGAATTGTTCATAGCACCCATCTCTATCAGGGTATGTCCAAAATGTGGCTACACCTTAAGTGTCAACTACTCACTTCTATGTTGTAGACTAGAAATGTTAAAGAAGCAAATGCTCTTACCAGAAGAGGTCATTTTGAACTGCAGCTTTTCTTCCAGTCTCACAGGTTTAATTTCAACCTAACAGCTGCACTGCAGTCCATGAAATATTTACATTGTTTCTTGCTAAATTATATACATTATTTACCATATCATCTATTAAATATTTAGCACCTTTCCAAAAATGTCGTGTATCACACTCCACTGCACTTGTTCCTTTTAGCATTAAAACAGAAATGGTCTAGCCCTGCAGAAGCCTGGGGAAAGTAGCTCTGAGAAAGAAGAAAGCAAAAGAGAAAAATGTGAAGAGAAATAGAATGCAGCTATTTTAAAAATGGCCAAGTGTCATACACTATTTTCTCAACTTTCGCTTCCCCTGACTGGGATGATCATTTCCCTTAGGTACTGGCACAAAAACAGAGAGGTGGATGTCTGGAACAAATAGAGAACCAAGAGATAAACCCAAATACTGTCCCAACTATTTTGGATAAACAGTACTCAACCTGTGAATACTCAAACTGTAGTCTATGGTTCTGGAATCAAAATTATGTAACTAAGCTTTATCACTATTAACCTAAAATTTATCTTATTCATCCATAGGGAAAGGAATTAATATATTTGATAAATTAGTGATCAGTATAAATACTGAAGTGTAAGAAATACACAAGAGTGACAACACTAAAATGGGCGTTAAGAAGAATTAATTTAGGGATTTTTTTGGCTGCTTTAACAGATATTCAATAAGCTTGACCAAGATAGAAGATATATTTCTCTCTCATATAAAGTCTGAGTTGGCAGGTGGCTAGGGCCGGTGGGGCGTCTTTAGTTTCTAAGGCTATGCAGGGTCTTGGGGCCCTTCGTATTTGTTGCTTGTTCATCCCCATGAAGATTATCAAAGCTGACTCACTCCCACCACAGGTTTTATGCCCACCACACGTCTACCTTCCAGCAAAGGAAAGGGGTCGATGTTAAACATCCTTCCTTTCAGATACCTCTCAGATAGTTCACAAATCATTTCTACCCACCCACTGGCCAGAACTCAGTCACTGAGAGGAAGGCTGGGAAACCTAGTCTTTGTGAGCGTGGCACAACTCAGCCAAGACGAGATTTTTCCAAAAGGAAGAAAGGGAAAATAGATATTAGGGGGAAAGCAATTTTCTCATCCCCCAAATTAATTATATTATACAATGATACTACCATTTTTTAAGACCTAACATCAACCTTTAGCTTATCATTTATACGTCATTCTTACTAAAGAGTGGTATTATCTTCTTACATGAGATTTAGGGATAATCTATGTGAATGAAGCCTTTTTTAAAACAGGTATTGTAATAGCTTTAGCTAATTCTTATTTAAGTACCAGCATATCTGTTATTAAATTAAGGTAGCTCCTATAAAACAGACTTAGGTAGTAAGTACCACCATCATCAAGAGTATGTTGTAGACATTGAATTTTGTGGGACCAGCAATTTTATTTAGTTCCCTGCCTTTACTATCACCTTTAATAAAGGTTTTAGATTGTTTTCATCAGACTCTTCTGAGAACACAAACTTCCAAATTTTGAGGTCCCTTTTAAACACTCTATATGTTTACTCTATTTTTTCTAGTAAGTCACACATGAATTTTATGGGGGGAAAAGGGACAGTGTCTTCCCCTGTAGCCCAGGCAGGAGTGCAGGGGCATAATCTTTGCTCATGGCAGCCTTCAACTCCTCAACTTAAATGATCCTCCAGACTCAGCTTCCCCAATAGCTGGGACTGTAGGCACATACTATCACACATGGCTATTTAGTTTTTTAGGGTTTAGGGACTTACTATGTTGCCCAGACTGTTGTCAAACTCCTGGGCTCATTCTTCTGTTTCAGTCTCTCAAAGTGTTGGAATTACAGGCATGAGCTACCATGCCTAGCCTAAACCGTGCTTCCCCTCCTCCCTGTAATCATTTTTAATACTAGAGTTTACTTCTCAGAGAAGTCTTGGTTTACAGAAAAATTGAACTGAAGGTACAGAGAGTTACCATACCCCTAGCACATCCCTCCTCAATAGTTTCCCCTATTACTAACATTTTACATTTTGTGGTACATTTTTTATAATGGATAAGCCAACGCTGATACAATATCCTTAACTAAAGTCCATATATAAGAGCTCATTCTTTATATTATTATACTTTCCATGGGTCTTAGGAAGATCAACCGTTACAGTACCATACAGAATACATTTACTGCCTTAAAAATTCCAAGCATTCTACTTACTTGTCCCTGTTTCCCTCCCCTGTGTCTCTGGCAACCATTGATCTTTTTACTGTTTCCATAGGTTTTCCTTCTCCAGAATGCCCTGTGTTCAGAATCATACAGTAAGTAGCCTTTTCAGAATGGCTTCTTTCACTTGGCTATGTGGGTTTACGTTTTCCCCATGGCTTTTTGTAGCTTGATGACTCATTTCTTAACCCTGTTGAAGACTATTCCATTGTATAGATGTACCACCGTTATTTTATCCATTTACCTGTTGAAGGACCTTTTGGGTCTTCCATGTTCTGGCAATTCCAAATAAAGATGTTATAAGCATCAGCATCCAGGTTTTGGTTTGGAAATAAGTTTGCAGTTCATTTGGATAAATACCAAGGAGTGCAACTGCTGGATACTATAGTTAAACATGTTTGATTTTGTAAAAACTATCAAACTGTCTTATAAAGTGGTTGTACCATTCTATGTTCCCACTAGCAATAATAAGAATTCCTTGTTTCTCCTTATCAGAAGAGGGTATTAATGTTTTGGATTTTAGATATTCTAAAAGGTGCATAGTGATATCTCACTGTAATTCACAATCCTCTATGACATATAATCTTAAACATCTTTTTCTGTGCTTCTTTACCAGTTGTATATCTTTCTTGGTTAGATTTCTGTACAGATCCTTTGCCCATTTAAAAAAAATATGCTAGGCTGCTTTTTTTCTGATTGTTGAATTATTAGAGTTCTCTGAATAATTTTTAAGTTGGTCCCTAATCAGGTCTGCATTCCAAAAGACTTCCTCCAAACCTGTGCCTTTTCTTTTCATTGCCTTACCATCATCGTTTTCAGAGTAGAAGATTTTAATTTTTTCTTTTTTTTTGAAAAGGTAACTTCCTCAACTGATAAGCAGCAATTACCAAAATTCATAGAATTCAATTACAAAACTTGAATAAGCAGCAATTAGAAAAATTCATAAAATTCAATTACAAATTCTTCAATTGATAAGCAGCAATCATAAAAAATTTATAGAATTCAACTACAAAACTTAATAAGCAGCAATTATAAAAATTCATAAAGTTCAAGTACAAAAATTCATTATTGCTGCAGCTAACATCACACCAAAGGGTGAAAGACTGAATATTTTTTCACTAAGATGAGGAATAAGGCCAGAATGAACATGCTCACCACTCACAGTCAACATTTTACCAGTGGTTCTAGCTAGTGCAATAAGCTAGGAAAAAGAAATAAAAGGTCCCAGGTTGGGAAAATAGAAATAAAATTTTCTTTTTTTTATTTAGTCTTACTCTGTCACCCTGGGTAAAGTGCCATGGCATCATCATAGCTCACAGCAACCTCAAACTCCTGAGCTCAAGTGATCCTCAGTGTTCCAGGTAGCTGGAACTACAGAAGCCCACACCAACACCTGGTTAGTTTCTTGTTTTTCTATTTTTAGTAAAGATTGGGTCTTCCTCTTGCTCAGGCTGGTCTCAAACTCCTGAGCACAAGCAGTTCACCTGCTTTGGCCTTCCAGTGTGGTAGGATTATAGGCATGACCCACCATGCCTATCCAGAAGTTTTTAATTTTGATGAAGTTCAATTTACTAATTTTTCCTCCATAGATTATGCTTTTGGTGTTGATCTAAAAAGCCATCATGAACTCCTATGCTGATAAGCAGCAATCATAAAAAAATTATAGGATTCAATTACAAAATGAATTATAGGCATGGTTTTTCTATTCTAAAGGTTTTTCTATTCTCTGGGGGCACCATTTGTTGAATTCGTAATTGGAGTCTAAGATAATGTAGACAAAACATTAACTGTTTCTTAAAGTGAGCTTACGAGAAAGTGATAAATTTTAGTGTAATTCCAAGATGGATGTGTGATAGGATAGCTTTTGTTCGTGGTATTTTCTCTTCACTGAAAATCATAAGATTAAGGATATGAGTGAAATTGCAACCAATAAATATTTATATTGAGACTATGTAATTAGATTTGTGATTAACAAGACAAAATTGCATCAAAAACTGTGGCTCCAATTTCAAATACTGTCAGGTATTCTCATTGAATGGAGAAGGCTGACCTTTTTCTAAGCTATGTGGTACAAAGCAGGTGTATTTATTAATTATTTTGGTTCTTGGAGCTTCAAAGAATGTTAAGTACTAGTAGTGAACGAATGTGCCAAAGTTTGTGAAGGTGACTTTCCTTGTTTCTTTATTCTAGACCAGCGTTCAACCTTTTTTATCTCATTGCACACTTGAACCTATAGTTAAACTTCTGTGACACACTTAAATTATGTTGATCAAAAAAAAAGAGTAAAAAAATGTACTTACTGTGCTTTGAACTTCTTTTAAAAATAATTTTATTAATGATCTTTAAAAATTTTCACAAGATACCTAAGATCCTCTCATAGCACACCAATATGCTACAGAGCACAGGCCAGGTTGAAAATCACTGTTCTAGACTTGTCACAAGGTCAAATCCAGACAACTTGAGAGTCCCACCATGAAGAGTTCATATAGCAACTGTGAATGAAAATCATGGTAGTTTTCTATTGTTTCATAAATGTATTATCCCCAAACTCAAAGTTATAAGAAACATTTATTATTATAGTTTCTAAGCCATCAGAAAACTAGGGTCTGCTGGATGTTCTGGCTGGAGATTCAGGCAGAGGTGTCTCTCAGGGCTGCAATGAAGATGCCAGCCAGGGCCCTGGGCATTTGAAGGACTGAAGAGCTGCTTAATTCACATGGCAGTTATCTAGGTTGCAGTTCCTTGTCACATGGTTTCTTCACAGGGCTGCTTGGGTGTCCTCAAGGCAGTGCAGTTGGCCTCCCTCAGTTCCTCCAGAGACAGCAAGACAGAGACCATGGTGCCTTTTATAAAATAGCCTCAGAGGCATCATCCATCACATCTGCCCTGTTCTAATGGTCATCCACACCCCGTCTGATACAATGTGGGAAGGAACTACACAAGGACACACATGCCAGGCGGCAGAGATGGTTGTGTATTATCTCAGGGTCTGGGCACCACAAAATAGATAAGTGAATTCAGTGTGAAGAGTTTAGTCTGGCACACATCCTACTCTCCTTGACCTCCCCACTCCTCACCTTCTATCCCCTCCCCTCCTGTGTCTAGTGGGTAACCTTAAACCAGATTATTTTAAACATGCATATCAGTATTACTCCTCACTTAATATGTGCCACAAAAAATATCCTCTACCGTCCTCTTCCATATCCACCCTTTCCCACCAGTCCTCCTTCCCTTCCCTCTTCTCCTCCCTCATCTTCTTCCTCTTCTTCATTTTCACGTTCTCTTCTTTATCTTCCTCCCGCTAGTTTTTAAGGCACAGATGCTGTAATTACCATTAATCATGCATTAGCCGCAAATGTAAGGACACTCATTCTTATACATAAATAAGTCAATAGACAAATAGGCCTATTGACTGGCAATTTAACATAGTAAATGTATCACATTAAAAAAAACAGTTTAAAATCTTAATTCAGAACCAAAAAAAAAAAAAATCCACACTTAAGCAGCATCACTCACTATTTCCCTGAAAAAATACCAGGCTGGCAATAATTAACAAGTTGATAGTGACAGTTTTCACTATTACTGTGCTGATTTTTATTTGCATAGTTAGCTTAGTAGTTTTTGAACATTGTAACATATCTTAAAATTTGTTTTAAGGAAATATGGATTTCCCATCATGTGAGCAAATCTTTTCTGCTAATTTGCATATGGGAGGCTAATAGGCGATGAATAAATAAATAATTGAGTGAAATCTTCACAGAGAAAAATTCATAAGTGTGTGTGTGTATTTTATTATTTCAGGATCATTGAGAGTACAAAGAATAGACTACACTGATTACAGTTGTTAGGTAAAGTCCCTCTTATAATTGTGTCCCACCCTCAAGAAGTGTGTCATACACCTAACCTCCATCCTCATTCCTTCTCCCCTCTCCCTCATTCCCTTGACTCCCATCTTGAATTGATTTGCATTTTTCTCTGTTGAAGGTATGTATTAGATCACCTGTTGGCATCATATTAGGATGAGTACATTGAATTCTTGCTTCTCCATTCTTGTGATGCTTTACTAAGAATAATGTCTTCCAATTCTATTGGAAGATTAATACAAAAGATGTAAAGTCTCCATCTTTTTTAGTGGCTGACTAGTATTCCATGGTATTCATACGCTACAGTTTGTTAATCCCTTCCTGGATTGGTGGACATTTAGGTTGTTTCCACTTGTTGACAATTGTAAATTGAGCTGAGATAAGCAGTCTAGTGCAAATGTCCTTCTGATAAAATGATTTTTTTCTTCTGGGGAGATGTCTCGTAATGGGATTCCAGGATCAAATAGGAGGGCTAATCTGAGTTCTTTGAGGATTCTCCATACTTCCTTCCAAAAAGATTGTATTGCGTTTTTGAAAGTTGCATATTGAAACGGTCTTTTGAATATTTTTCAGTGTGATTCATAAACCACCAGAATAACTAGTAATGCTTACAAAATAACATTGGTCCTGTTAAAAGCTTACTGAATCTGCGCTCTGTGTTGTGTTTGGAACCCACATTTTAGCAAGCGTTTAGGTGATCCCTATGCATGCTATCAGTGGTCAGGCTGCTGATCTTGGCAATATAATTTTCAGATTGAGCAAAACCCATTTCTCCATATTTACTCTGGCCATACCCTTATGGAGACCAATTTTTTATGCTGTATTTGTATTTGTAACATGGAATCACAGTATCAGGAAGGGTAAGATTCTCCCCCGCACCCACCTCATGCAGAACCTTGCAAAGCTGCCTAACTTTCTGTGGAAAAGAATATGAAAGTTGGACCTCTTATTCAGGCTAGCAAGTCAACATACTCCTCAGCACCATGTATTCTTTCAAAGTGCTCTTAAATTTTCAAAGTTTTACATTTTTCTTTACTGGAAATAATAAAGTGGCATTGAATAAACAGTTTCCTCTGTTTCAAAAAGTTTTATGTTTATCTCAGTGTGGCCAATCAATGAATTCCAAAAAGTTTATAATTTTTTTTGCTCCTCTGGGGCAATCAAAGGCTAAATTCTGAAGGATTTGGAAAAGTCAACTTGTAATACAAACTGAGTTGGCCTCGGGGCCTGAGATCAGAATCATAGCTCAGCATGTTTACAAATTATATCATTTGGTCTAGAGTGCTAACTGTAAACTCACCGATAATTATAGTGGAAAAAAATTGCAGTCAATCTGTTTCTTTTTTTCCCTAGTATCTGAACTGTCATGATATACAGGTTGTGCATCAGCCCTTGAATCACAGAGTGGACCTCCCTAGAAGCAAGTCTTGAAATCAATAAGAAGCTTGGTTTTCAGATGAAATATGGAATTGCTATAGACTTTTTAAGAGGGAGAGCAAATGGTTTCACTATACGAATCCCCTATGTTATTCCAGGCAGATGTATACACATCTGTGATCCTTAAGAAAAAAGGATGAAAACATTACATTTTGTTAGGTAACTTACACATCTGAAAAGTCACTATTTTCTTCAGCCTATTAGTTTTCTCTTTATTGTTCCTTCTCAACCATTTCTCTCCCTTTGTGCTCAGAAAGGCACAATTGTGCACCCCTTTGAGGACAAAAATGGCAAGGTTTTGCATTGCTTCTCCATCAATGTCTTTTCCCTCTTTTTTCTCTATCCACTACCTCTTTTCCATCTATCCTTCTCTCTTTACTAATTTAGCATCCAAAGCTGTAATACCTTTTTTATTTGTTCTAAATCAGATGTTCTCACTTTAGGAATTTGCAAAGAAGAGAAAGTGAGTAGCTTATGGCTCTTCCCAATTGGTTGTTCCCACTTCTAAGAAATATAATCCAGGAAATGAATAAATCCTGCCCTATCAAATATTGCCATTGAATTTACAGTCAAAAGAACACTGATGTGGCAACTTCAATACAGTGAAGAAACATCACTTTTCTACTGAATGCCTCACAGCCTAAGACAGGCAGCATATTGTACAGTATTGGCTAAGCATTATATTGATATAGATACAAATATAGGCATAGATATACAAGGTTGGACAATTAAGTTCACAAACTCATCCTGGAAAAAGTGCTGCCTACTACATGCTTCACTGCCAAGTATCATCACTGTCACCTTCAAAGTCCTCCCCTTGGCCATCTGGTAACTGCAGTGAACTTCAGTATTGAGGTGCGTATAGCATAGTCTAGGATGAGTTTGTGAATATAATTGTCAGAATTCATAAGTATGTCCATTTTTCGAAGGGCTAATAAAGGTGGTAAAAATTAAGGGACAATGAGGAATAGGGATAAAACAGATGCTATCTTTACATGTTTACTGTAACATATATGTTATGTGACATGTCAGGAAGTACTGCTGTGAGTGTATGTGTATGCAAGGTCCACTTGTGAAAATTTGCTTTTCTCCCAAAGGTGTTGCAAACTTTCAGCCACCATATTTCGGGGCAGCTGTTATTGATCTATACCTGAAATTCTGGGCACAATTCCATTACACCAGTGTTTTTCAACCTTTTTTACCTCACAGCACACTTGTACTTATAAACTTCTGTGGCACACTAAAATTACATTTATCAAAAAAGAAAAGACTAAAAAAAATACTTATGGTACTTTAAATGTCTTTCAAAAATAATTTATTTATTTATTTCTTCATTGATATTACCTCTTTTTTTATTAAGTCATTTATACATAGATCATAAATAATTTAATTAATTATCTTTAAACATTTTCACAGCACATCAGTGTGCCAACGCACACCACTGGAAAATCATTACATTAGAGATGGCTAAATCCAGTAAGGACAGAGACCAGGAAGATAAGGCACAGGAAAAGAGGAGAGTTTGGAGGAATCCGTTATACATTTTAAGGTAGAAATAATGGTACTTTGTTCAAAAGTTCTTGGAAAATAATATGTTTGAGAAATTACTTGCACAATAATATTGAAAAAGTGGGGAAACAAGTTATGAGAAAATGTGTTTTATCTTTCTCAATTTCAAAAGACTAGGGACTAGTGGCAAGTCTGTCCAGAAACATCCAGGAAAAGTCAAAAGAGAGCGCAGTCATTCTTAGGATCTGGCAACTCAGATTCTGAGAGCTCCTTCAATCCTACCCTGGTGCTACCAGAGCTACCCAGGAAAATAGCCTGGAGGAAACAGAGCAGCTTCTTTCAGGTGTGTCCTGGGCTTTACCTCACAGGCAGTCCCCAAGCACCCAACATTCGCCAAGGCCAAGGGCTGAGCTCTGTTCACTCTCATCACAGCATACATTTAATAATCCTTTTTTCTTCATCAGGGCCCAACTTAGTGCTCATTATAATTTGACATAATGTATAAATATTATAAATTCTCTTTGGCCCCAAACCCTTTACAAAAATATGGTAATTATCCTGTTCTTTACCAATAGTGTAATAATGGAAATTTGATAATATTTTATTGTGGCATATATTTGTGTGTGGAGGAATGCTGACCTGCATGTTTAAAATAATTTAGTTTAAGGTTACACCGCTGATGAATTTTCTTTCTCAGGTCAACACTATTTCCTATTTGATTATCAGCTTCATTTCATAAAATACCACAAATCTCCCTGAACTCAATATTGCTCCATTACTTTGGCTTCCTTTCTTCATCTATAAAAATAAAAAATGAGATAGTGATGCTCTATCAGAACATTCTATGAATATTGATAATTCTCAAAAGTATGCTCTTACTCTTTAGGCCCACTGTAATGAAAATATGGAAAGAGTTTCTGGTTCCTTAGAAAAAAAATCAATGAAAATATCAAGACAAGGCATAATGTCAAGTAAGTCCAATAATCAGACCATAGCTAATGGCTAAAAAAATCATGAGGTGGCAAGAATCAAGTTTTATGCCTATTCAGGTTACAAAACAAAGGGTTGACTGATCTTTAACTGAAGCAAAAATAATCCAGAATTTATTGTATGCCCCTTTAGGCTTTCTGAAAGATCATTTAATTAACATTTTGCATTAACGTTTACACTTCACCTTGACCTCAAAACACTGAAAATACACTGCAGTTTATTTTACTCAAGATTCACAGTGATTGTGAATACAAAATAAACAGAAAGCCAGAAAACACTGGATTAAATTAGGGAGACCTCCTCCCTTTACTACAGGGATAGGAGAAGAGATAAGAACACTGAGGAGACAGCTGGACATTGAGGTGAACATAAGCTGGAAGCTAGAGTGATACCTATGCAGTGATGCTTTTGAAGGCAAGGCAAAGTAGTCCCAGAGTTCTTAAACAAGAACTATCAAAGTCCCCAAGCTTAACTACTCTCAGGACAAAGGCAGTTCTGAGTCTTGAATATATTAAATTACCTTAGAACTATTAGCAGAGTTGAATGCACAAATAGATTGGAGAAGATGCTTCTATATAGATACCCAAATATGTTTCCTATTTCAAGTTCTGGTTCAAGTACCACCATTATTGATTGCTCTCTGAAATGCTGAGTTGTTGCAAATAGTAAGGCACTGGGAGTACAGAAGGGACAAGGTATATGAAATGTTGATTAAAAGGGCACTGAAATATTTAATAAGTACCTACTACATCAACACATTGGTATTGAAGGAGGAGGGAAGGATGTATTGAATTTATTTTTTCACTGAATGAACATTTACTGAATCCTGAGTATGAACTGTGTATTATGTTAGCAGATCAAAGGATGAAAAACAAATTCAGTGCTTGAGAAGCATTAACTTCTACAATTCCTTCCTTTATTCCATAATAAGGTGACAAAAATCATCAAAGTTTAAAATTTCTCCACATTCACCACATGAAGACCGCATCCTTGGCCCCCATCCACCAACCCCCCAGCCACTTTCTGGCTCCCCTTCCAGTCTGAAGCTGAAGCAGGGAATGTGCCCTCCAGGATTTCCAATGGCCACCTACTCACTCCGTTAAGCCTTTCATCCAGATTTTTTCCCCAAGATCTGTATCTGTCTTCACTATTGAGGTTTATGATGGTGTTGAATGGACATCAGAGGCAGGAGCACAGCAATTATCTCCTTCAGAATCTCCTCTCTGGAAGCTACCATCTCCAGCTCTTCTGATACTATTTTTATATGAACATACCTGTTCTGCTTTCATATTGCTTTCAAAAACATACTGCTTTCGATGTGCAGGAAGTCTCACAGAAGAGAAGGTATTGTGAGTCAGGATTCATCCTCCAGCCATGTAGAAAGCAGAATCCTTATCATGTCTCCACCTTACAGCACACAGGGTGCACCTGGTCGGCAACAATTTTGCTGACGGCTGCTTGAAGCTCCATGGAGGGAGGCGCTGCTGGCAGCAACCCAGAGCAAGTTGTTCGTGTCCAACACGACAGGAAGGGGAAAATCATGTACCTTATTTGGTATAACCACAGAAGTGTTAATTTCGGGGTATAGACATGGCCAATTGATCAGCCATTATCCTATAAATGACTATCCTATTTTCTCTCATTTTTTTCCTTCCTTCCTCCTCACAAACCACTGCTATAATAAGGATGGCCCATAATATAAATGTAAGCTACTAAGCAGCCGTGGCTCATCTAGGACAATAAAAGTGCCTTGTAAATTGTAAAGTAGTACCAAAACGTTAACATGATCATTAAATTTACAAATGAGGCAGGGGAATAGGCAAGAATTTTTGCATAACCTTCAGAGTCATAGCAGGGCAAACTCAGATAAGTACTTGTTCTCTTCTGAATAATAGAATACAGAGCTGGAAGTACAACATAATCAATTCGATTTAAAAATCAGAGTTAAATAGAGTTCAAATTCCAAGTGCTGTCATTACAAAGTCAAAGTAGCCAAAGCCCTGCCTGGTAGTTGATAACTCTGAGTCATTTTCAATCTCCAGGACAAATACACTCTGCACTCTGTCTGGGCTAACCTCTACCGCTTGTGCTAAAGGGCTTTAAACTCACATTAAAATTAAAGTTTCTCTGAAAAACATGTGACTCCTTTACCTATTAACATTAAGGTATTCTTAGAGTGAGTGCAGGATCTGACTGAGATGAGGAACAGAAGGCTGAGGGTGTGGAAGGACCACAGAGGGTCAGCACCCTTTCACGATTCAGGACCAAGAACAAAGAGATGTGTGGCCTTTGTCCTTGGCAACTCAGTGCAGGGCGCCTATCTGCAGAGACATCCAGACATTACTGGATTTGTGATGGGTTTGTACTTGGCCACAGCAAACCCACCCAAAGTTTGAAATATCATAAGTTTTTGAATCTATTTAATAATACACCTAACCTACCAAACATCACTGCTTAGCCGAGCCAACCTCGAATGTACCTAGAATACTTACAGTAGCCTACAATTGGGCAAAGTCATCTAAATCAACACAAAGCCTGATGTATAATAAGGAGTGGATTAGCTCATATAATTTATTGCATACTGTATGAAAGTGAATAACAGAATGTTTGTATGGGGGCTCAAAGTGCAGGTATCATTTTTACTGAATACATATCACTTTCATAGCACCCAAAAGTCAAGAAAATCATTAAGTAGAAAAATTGTAGACAATCTTCTGTATATTGATATGTAGAGAGGGTCTGGGGTCTTACCAATTCATGGGGAAATGTTGGGCCTTAAAAAGCACAGGGCAGGGCAGCGCCTGTGGCTCAGTGGGTAAGGCGCTGGCCCCATATACTGAGGGTGGCAGGTTCAAACCTGGCCCTGGCCAAATTGAAGCAATAAAATAGCTGGCGTTGTGGCGGGTGCCTGTAGTCCCAGTTACTGGGGAGACTGAAGCAAGAGAATCGCCTAAGCCCAGGAGATGGAGGTTGCTGAGAGCTATGTGATGCCACGATACTCTACCAAGGGTGATAAAGCGAGAGTCTGTCTTTACAAAAAAAAAAAAGAATAGGGCAAGCTGGAGGACAGGATATATTTGTCCTTAAGGAATAAGGGCCTTCAGTCTAGAATAAGAGCCTAGCAAAATTGGACACACGATACTTAATATTTTTACTGCCTTTTCTTGTGAATTTGAACGGGCAATGAAAATTTGGTGGAAAGTAGAAAAATTATCCAAAGAATGTTAGCATTTTTTAAAAATAATTTCTTCCTTAAGTTTTTCTTGTAAGACTTATTTTTATATTAGTCAATGAACTTGCACAATTCCATGTGTTAAATGTTTTGGCAAACTCCTCAATTGGTTCTTTCCTAGCTTAAATTTTTGCATCTGGCCAGGGCTTCTGCAAACTTCTTGCTGAGGACAGTAGCTGCCCCTTCTTAGTGGAGAGCTGCTGGTGGGAAGTGGTGCCTTCCCTGGGGCTGGTATATCCAGGTCCACCCCTGGCATCTAGGCAAGGCCATGTGACTGAATTCTGGTCATTAAAATATGGGCAGGATTAATGTCCACTACACATAGCCCTCAGCCATGTAACAATCCCACCTCTACAATGGTCAGGTCAGCTGGATATCATGTCCCAGAATAACCTCCAGAGCCATGTGTTGAAGAAAATGGTTTGGACTTTCTGGATTCCTCTATCCTCTACTCCAGCTGTGGATGAACTTGCTGAGAGCAAGAAATAAATGTCTTTTTAAAGTCTTATGGGGCTTACCTATGATAGGACTTTGTGTTTTATATAATCTGATATCCTCTTTGCGCACAACATAATCCACAGACTGTCTATACGTGTTGGTTCCAAAGTGCTAGCACATTTGTGTCTGTGTCCAGTAAGACACCTGTAAATAGTGTCTAGTTTATTGTGTGCATCTGGTCTCAGCTTCCTTAACAGGGCAGGTCCCCTTGGAAAGATGATCCTAACAATCTTGGCCTTCACGGAATAAAGCCTGATGAGCAACACAGAATTAGGGATTCAGCGTCAAGATGGTTCTGATTACAATGGCTGTCCCTAAAGATCATTCACAGAAGGAAGTGGCAGCTGTCATACATTCATAAGGGGATTCAAAACAAGTATACACATGGACAAGGAGATTTATATTTTTTGTATTCTGTCTCTTTCCTCTCTTAAGCTTTAGAGAAACAACAGAATAAAGGAAATAGTGGCTTGTACTTTTTATGCAAATACTCTATTCTGAATACTATAAAAAAGGATAACAGCAGAAATAGACAAAGCTGAAAAGGAAAGGTTTCACTCAAGTATCTGTAGCAAAAAAAGAAACGACAACAAATAGTTCCGCCTGTTTTTATGATCGTGAATCTTGAAATGTATTTAACAAAAGATATCTAAATGATTAACTTTATAGTGAGCCAATGATTATGCGTAGTCTATGGTATAAACTTAAAGGAAGGGATGGAGAAAATGCCCAAATCTAGAAGAAATTGCATAAGCCACTGCTTTGGTTCTATTTTTGCAGGATAATTAAACTGATTTAAGGGGATGATGGGATTAAGAGACAGAAATTGAGAGGTCATCTAATCCTCTAGTTTTTCAAAAGCCAATCCTCTGATCTGCACTGCTCTGAGATAATGTTTTTACAGTTAATGGACAAATGAAATAAATTGGAAAAATGAATGAGTTCTTTAAGAAAGTATTTGGCATAAATTACTGTTCTTTGCCTATGATAATGTGCTTCCTCATTTTATGCTACGTGTTTGTTTTTTGAGAAAACTATGGTCACAATATTTTTATTGACTTCTTTTTAATATCTTTGACCAAAAAAAGTCAACCCTTTGTTTGCTTATTTTAATTTTATTGGTTTCTGAAACTCTAGAAGCTATTCTAATTCATTCCCTGCAATCAAGAAGGACTATAATTCGGACTCTAAAACAGAATAGCACAACATAGTTTTTTTTCAGAAAGAGCAAACATTGTATAACATTCCTAGCTAATATTTATCTATGCAAAAGATATTTCACCAACTGAAGTGTTTATCTTTTCTTATACTAATCCTTCAAAGATGGATAAGTTACTTTATAGAATGTTTTTTTTTTCCTACCCAAAATCATAGACATGTAGTGTTGGATGGAACACTTAAAAATGTCTAGTTGAACTACTTTTTACGTGTAGATGAGAGGTGGAGATGTACAACAGAAAAGTCACTGGATCTTATTATACGACCGGGCAATTATATAAATGTGTCCTTTGAAAGCTCAGCCATACTCTTTTCTATATACTGTATGCCCTCCTTAATTAAATAACAAACCCTTCTTGCCAGGTGAAGCCTTTTAAAATTTTGGCGAGTTTTGGTTTAATCTGAACTTTACCAAGACTATGTGTATATTATAAAAACAATGATGATTGATAGAGATTGTGTGTAACTGTATACTCCTTGTACATAGCCCAGGTAGAGAAATGAGAAAATGAGGACTTGCTTGCCAGCAGAGTGACATGCCCGTGGAGGGTGCTGTACTTGGGATGATTGAGCTTACCTCTAGGGTAGCAAAGGAGAACCAAACTAAAACGGTTTTTAAAAATAAGTTACATTTAGGCAAACAACAATTTTTATTTACGACTGATACACAAATGAAAGCAAACTATGGAGAAAATTTTGTGAGAAAAGTTTGTGAGTTCACAAACTGAACTCTTTCGCATCTCATTATATGGTAGAATTCCCAAATTTTACAGGAAGAAGTTCCTCTAAAACCTGATTCATGAATGTATCATATTTGAGTCTTTAAAAAGATAGATATTTTATTCTAAGATTTTTTTGTGTGTGTATACATATTTTATTTTTGTTTTATTTCAAATTTATATGAGGGTACATATTTTTAGCTTACATAATTTTCAATTCTAAGGTAAAGTTCAAGCTGTAGTTGAGCCCTTCACCCAGGAGGTGTGCTGAACACCTTCACATGGTGCACATTGAAATTCTGCCATTTGCCTTCCCTCCCGCCTGCTTCCTCCCCCCTCTGCTTTCCTCCCTTTTTTCTCCCCTCCCCCCGCTAGACTATATTTGTGTTTTTTCATTCAAGTGGGTGTGTAGTTCTTTAAATATTGAACCCTATTTCCTTGCAACTATCTGTGTAAAAATGTTATGTATAGGAGAATATAAACCTCATACAATCTAGGTTTACAAATTACAGAGGAGATGTATGTGGGAAATATGGAGAGGGAAAGATAAGAGCGGGGCAAAAGAGAAAATGGGGAATTGTGGCTGTGGTTTCCGCCCTCCATCTCCCAGAAAGCAGAGAGAAAACTACAGTTGGTGCCTCAGTTGGTCAGCTAAGAGGGTAGGGAGTGAGTCTGGGGAGAAGAACAGAGCACACCCAGTGTTGGCGACAAAAGTGTGCTTCGCCTGCTTGAGAAATCAGGTTTCGGCTTCTGGTAGAATCACCATTTGACACGACATTTGTAACACTTGCCTCAGTGGAGTCTCCCATTAGCACGGAGTGAGGATTGCATGAACGGAAACCCCCCCTCATGCCGTTGTTTACATGTCAATGTGTACACAAATGGGTAACAAATGCACAGGTGTGTTTGTTCCTGTACAACCGTGTGTTTAACTGAATCAACCTTTGCTTTCTTTCACTATCTTATACCTGAACATTTTGGGGGAGTGTCAGAGATCATAAATAACCCTGCCCTGCACATTTCTGTTTCCCTGCTACAAAGGCACTTGCCTGTTCACCCCTCTCCCTGGAAGTGCTCCTTCCTCTGGGGCCTCACTGCCATACACAGCTTTCTACTGTAGGAAATGTAACTCTTTCCTTCCTGCCTGACCGACCAAGTTCAAAACTTCAAGTCCTATCTGTACCTACTCACTTTTCCTACTCAATTCCTTATCAGAATTGAGATTTTTCTTTTCCTTAATTGTCCCTGTTCTTCTACACACACCAAGAAATGTTATGTTCTAATTTATAATGTTTTACTGTGATATAGGTTTTTTTTCTCAAAAAGAACAAAATTGTTACATAAAAATTCAGGTATCAGAAAGACTCAGAAGGCTGTTTTTCACTTTGTTCAAGTTTTGTTTCCAGGCATTAAGTGTGTCATAGAGTTGTTGCCACTGCTGTTTTCCAGATGTCTGACGTGGTGTGCTATGACTGACAACTACTTTTCTCTAGGTCTGATCAATCTTGCAGTAGACCATTTTAGTTCTTATCGCATCAATAACAAATGCTTCAACATCATCAGCTCCAATTTGAAGTTCCTGCCTGCATTGTATCAAAAGAAATTTCTTTATTTTCCACTGCCATTCCCATAAAGGTAAGTAATCTCATTTTTGCCATATTCTGTTCATGTAATAGGCTAAGTGAATCAATGAAGTCTTTCTTATTCTGATAAAACTTGACATATGATGCCAATTTAGCACTCACAAAAATGGTTAAAAGGTCATGAATGAGCTCGCCTTCCAAAAACTTGACTGGTTTTAAAGTAAGATGGTGGTCAAAAAGAAATGCATTTGGATCTTTCAATGCTCGTACAATACACCTGTGGGCATCAACTCGAGCCTGGGAACCATTGTCCTCTGCGTAACTTCCAGGCAATTCCACCATAACTTTTGAAGCAGCATCACTTTTCTTACAGTCCACAAGTGACTCATAAAGTTGTCTCAAAAGAGTGTGTTTTTTTCCAGTGGTGAGATTCCAGTCAGAAATCCATTTTCTAACTTGATCCAGCTCAGTTGGAATGTACTGGATGGCCCCACAAGATGATGCCACTTTAATAAGGCTGCAATGCACTAGGAGGGTTCTTGTCCATCCCTTGGAAAAGGTTGCTCAGCGACCGCAGTCTCAGAGATGGGCGTTCACCGTCAGGAAATTTACCAGCTTCTTGCTTGTCTGGTTCCAAGATCAAGAGGAGGGATACCACGCTGTTCATCACACTTTCAACATGTCTATCATCTTCCTTCAGACACACATCACAGGCTTCAATAATTTGCGCTACATCTACATGAAGTCTACCTTCTGAGTTCTCCTCTGAGATCTCAGCTCCTTTAGATTTCAGATAAGCGTGAAGTTCAGCAACCTGGTGTTCCTCTGATGTCGATGAAGGCCGGGACGCTCATGCTGAAGGCCCGGGTACCACCGATACTCCACTCGCAAACCACGCCGACCGGAAAAGCAGAAATGTTATGTTCTTAAGGAGACAAGACTTACCTCTTTTTTTCTGGTTTACCCTTTAAGCCTTCATATTAAACAAAAATATGCAGGTTGGATAAATACGTGTTGAATATATAACTGATATGCAATTCTCTATATAATCTTAACAAAGATTTAAATGAAAGCTGTATAAAAGTATAATTACACAGAAACAAATAAAGATCCTTAGCTTGGTATTGCGTTTTTTGTTTTAGAACTGAAAATTCACTATCCTAGGTAAAAATACTGAATGATTTTTGTTTTGTTTTATTTTACCTTAGCAGAAATTCTTCTTGCAGACAGATACATTTGACATGATGGAGCTAGGGGTAGCATTGTTTTAATTCCTGGTTCAATCTTCATATTATATTCCCAGTTCATGCCCTTCTATTCATGCTTAGAAAATAGTGAATTGAAGGATATTCAAAATATGTCTTTTAAATAGTGAAATTCATTATATTAATAATTAAGGGTAAAAACATACCAGTTATCAAAATTAACTTATAAGGAAGTAAATATTATTCATATCTATATACATATATGTGTACATAAATACCATCTATTAACATGTAGATTTTAGTATAATGTATTTTACCTATACTGTATGTGTATGTATATAATAAACATATTACATACATGTTGTGTACAAATATACATCTCTATTACCTTACTAAAATAATTGAATACTTTTACTTTTATAATCATACAGATGTTAAAGAATGTAAGCAGACAATATGCTCTATTGTATCCACCCATATATCTACCATTTTTGTTGTCACTATTCCTTTATTCCTAAAAACAAAACAAAACCCACCTTTCTCTCTGAATTATTTCTTGTCTGCCTTTAGAACTTCCCTCAGTGCATATGTAGAGAAGGTCTGCTCACGGCAAAGTTTCTCAGTTTCACTATATCTGAGTATCTTTATTTCGCCTTCATTTTTGAAGGATATTTCCACTATATATGATATTCTGATTTGACTTTTTTTAAGTCAGTACTTTAAAAATGTCATTTGACTGTCTTTCTGACCTTCAAGTTGGGTGATAAGAAATCCAAGTCACTGGTCCCTTGAACGTAATGTATCTTTTTCTCTACCTACTTTCAAGATTTATATATTTTTTCAATATATTCCATTTCTCTGACAAGAGTGCCTATCTTTTTATTCATTTTAAGTATATTGTCTTTATGTTAGAAAGCATATCATAATCCTGGCTTTAAAACTTGCTGAGTAACTCTAGCATCTTGGTCATGCCGTTGGTATTGGGTTGGTATTTGTTGATTGCTCATTCCCTTGGAAATGGGTCACATTTTCCTCGTTCTCTCATCTTGGGAATTTTAAAGCATATTTTGGACTTTGTGAACATTTTGTTGTTTAGTCTCTGGGCCCTAGAGAGAATGTTAAGGTGTATGTTTTAGGAAAAAAAGCAACTCAATTAGGGTCAGACTGTAAACTCTGTCTCATCCTCTGTGGGCTGTGTCCAACTTTAGGTTGGGTCTTCAAAATCTTTGCTATAGCTTGCAATGGCATGTCCTGTGCACGTATAGAGTGTGGGGTTGTTATGGGTTCAAGCACAAAAAGGAGGAATTGCTTCTGGATCTTTCCCCTCCAGGATTTGTTCTCACACCCTATATCCCACAGGCACCTCTTTATACTCTAGAAGAAAATTAAGGGGGGCAGTTATCTCTTGGAGTTTATCTCCCTTTATCATTAAGTATGAGCCATTGCATCACAGGAGTCCTCTCTCAGGCAAACCTACCTGTAAGAAAAAATGTGAAACTCCTCCTCAAATGGCTAATTCCCCCAATATTTGACTCCCCTCTATGACTCACCTATGTAGTTGTCTGGGGGATTTTATTCAGAGTTTCTTTTTTTAATCAATGGAGCTTAGGCTCCATCATGCTAAAACTGAAACTCCCAAATAAAGATTTCTTTTCTCAAACTTAAATGAGTATAGTCATTATCCATTTGTAGTTAAGGGATTTTAGCTGGTTCTTAGTGAGAAGAAATTTTACATCTAGTCAGAATGCCATTGTACATCTTTGTGGTTTTGTTGTATACAAGTAGGCTTCAATTAACTGTAGGATGATATGTTCATAATTCCCATTTTTGAATGCCATTGCCATTCCTTTGGCGTCATGTTAAAATGAAGTCCCAAACTGGAAAAATAAGTCTTCAAACTCTAAGAGTTCAGAAGAAAGGTTTTGGAATGCTAAAATAAAGTCAAAGAAAATCAATTGTGTAACATGCTTATCTGATTATGCATAATGTCTTAATTCTCCCTTTAACTCACATCATTATTAAATCTTAAAATTGAGAGTCCTAGATCAGTACATTTGCTATCATTATTGTGCAAGTGAAGAGAAGAAGACAATAAAAATATATCGACATTTTCAAAAACCTAGTGACAGAACTAATGTCAGAACTCAAAATTGAACACAGATATTCTGATCAATTTTTAGTCTAGTTCAATTATTTTCCTCATAATTAGAAGTAGATATCCAATCCTTTAAGGCTGTGTATACTCACTTGCCACAGAAAGGTCATCACACTTACTTAGAGGGCCATACCAATTATGAAGTGCAAAAACCTTTGAGTTTTTCCCAGACATAGCATAAGAATCATTTCACTTAATCAACAAATAATGTGCTGAATTATGTACCATCTTTAGCTCTATTTTCCAGAGAGGAAACCATTAAGAAGTTAGAACTATTACGCATCTTGTCTGTCCAAGATTGCAAAGCAAGTAAATTGAGTCCAAAGCCTACAAAGTGACTGTTCTATCCCCAAAATTTATAGGCCTAAATGGATGAAATGATCTCTCAGTCTGGCAAAAATATTTTTGTGTAAATTTATTTGTGTAAAACTATAATAAAATATAGCCTTTGGTTTTCTATGCATCAAATCACTTTAATTGAAATGAATGACATATTATAATATGTAATAATAATACATCCTGAAAAATCTGAACCGTGACTTCTACACAGGTGTCCATTAGATACTGATTGAAGAAATGAGTGAGACACCACCTTCCTTAGAAGCAGCACTAATAAATGCTACAGAAAATTTATTATGTGTTATGCAGCGTTCTAAACTCTTCGTGTGCACCTTGACTTTTAGTTTTCAGAGCAAATCTTCTTTATTACAAGCCAGATGTGAAAACTGATGCACAAAAGAGGACAGTAACTATCCCAAGACAAAAATCCAGTGAGCTCTGCAAACAGTACTTTTAACCATGCTGAAAAGAAAAGTGTATAGAAGTGGGCGGCGTCTGTGGCTCAGCGAGTAGAGCGCCAGCCCCATGTACCGAAGGTGGCGGGTTCAAACCCGACCTCGGACGAATTGCAAAACAAAAATAGCCAGGAGTTGTGGCGGGCGCCTGTAGTCCCAGCTACTCAGGGGGCTGAGGCAAGAGAATTGCTTGAGCCCGGGAATTGGAGGTTGCTGTGAGTTGTATGATGCCACAGCACTCTACTGAGGGCAATAAAGTGAGACTCTGTCTCTACTAAAAAAAAAAAAAAAAAAAAGGAAAAGAAAAGTGTATAGAAGTACTTTTACTGTAAGGAAATATTCTTAATATTGATTTTATTTAGTGACACACTGTTAAGCACTATTTGACGTTTGTTATCTCTTCATTATTTAGTTTTGCAGTTCCAGCATCCCCAACCTTCTGTCATCCTGACTACTGTTTCCCAAACAGTAGCAGTAAGGAAAGGTTCAATCCTGTCTTTTGGCCCTCTTTATGTGATCAGGAATATTCCACTCTTCAAACAAATTTCCATGTGGCCGGGCATGGTGGCTTAGGCCTGTAATCCTAGCACTCTGAGAGGCCGAGGCAGGTGAATTGCTTGAGCTCAGGAGTTTGAGACCAGTCTGAGCAAGGGAGAGACCCCATTTCTACAAAAATAAAAAAACAAGGCAGGCATTGTGGTGGGTGCATGTAGTCCTAACTACTTGGGAGGCTGAGGAATGAGGATTGCTTGAGCCCCAAGGTTTGAAATTGCTCTGAGCTACGATGATGCCGGGGCACTGTATCCCAGGGCAACAGAATGAGAGTCTCAAACAAAAATAAAATTCAAGTGAAAACAGACCCATTTAGAAAAATATATGAGATTAGATAATCAAATGAGTGTTCTTTTGGGGAGGAGGGGAGACAGAGTCTCAGTCTCTCTGTCTTCTGAAAACACATGTTCTTAAAGATAACTTTAAGCAACTTTTCAAAGACAAAATAATTACAGCAGGATTTTGTATCCTTACCAAATCACCCTCCCCCAAGGCCAGAAAAAAGCCTAACTCAGTTCAGAGCTTTTCTCTCAGTAGCTGGGCTCTCTGCATTTTTTAGTATAAGTCACCTACATCTTCAGAACTGGCCTTTCTAATTGCATCATCCTAATAAAGTCTATTTTCTTCTTTAGGAAGATCAAAGACAGGCTCTTTGAGGGTAGAGGACCATCTGTTGTTATTCCTCTTCACATTCTCTGCATGTCTTACCCTCACTGTTCAATAAGGCCTCACTTAATGAGGGAATAAAGAAAACTCCTAGCTAGGTCATCCCAAGTACTGAAAAATGTTGAACCTAACAGAATGAGAGAGAAAAACTATGTGAAATGCCTTACTTCCATTTCCTCATTTTTTCACAATGATTTATTTTGTACCAAGAGAACCCTTCAACCTTTCTCTTTCTGGTCCTCAAATTCTCTCTGTTATGCTTACTATTGTTCTAACTTGGTTGGGGTGGCAAAATGCTCACATTGAACTCCTGTTTTCTTCTTTAATTGTCTCCTTCCTTTTGCTTTCAGTTGCCAAGTATTTCTTCAAAAGAATGTTTTCAAAGAACAACCTTTCCTTACCAAAACAAAATATCTTAAACAAAACTTAAACATAACCATCGAGCAGATGTTTAGTTCAATGCCATGATATCTAGAGTAAATTAGGGGGTAGCAACGCCTTGTTGAGAAAACTTAAGCCTGAAGCATCTTTCAGTAATTGCAATTACAGGGACAAGAATTTCTGGCACATGAAAACACAGACTTGTTTATTATGATGACTGTAGATGCAAACATAAATAATAAGTAAAAGTATGAATTAATATCTTACTGAAAATAAAATATTATTTCCTTAGCAACAAAGACTTGGGTTCTGATGGCTTCCATGCTCGTTATAGTGGAAAAAGAAGGCATTTTACAAGTTAAGCTAATTTTGCTAATGTACATAGGGGACGTGTCCCAGAGTTGGATTTTGTGCTACTCTTCCATGAACTTGTTCTGTAACACATGCATGAGTTAGAAATGGGCAGTGTTTTAAACGAACCCCTCCCAGTTCTCTGCAACCACATGGGCTCAGAGGCTTACCTTTCCTTATTAAACTCCTGTTGGACTTGTGGCTGCTTGGACATGAAAGCTGCAAATCCCTGACAAGGTTGTGACCCTCTGTGGTGGACCGTGGAAAACAATAAAAAGGGTAACTTCCCAGCTGTGTACATGTCAAGTAGTGAACCTCAAAAACAGGGTCATTGACAAGAGAGAAAGACTTAATTTTATATAGGTTAAAAAAAACAGTAAGGAGCACAAGTTGGAGTGTAAGGAGATGGCAAAATATGGAATAAGAAATAAGCTTGCTTGCAGGTGTGCATGGGAGGATGGGAAGTGCCTTGCTGGCCCCTTAACTAGAAGAAGGAGAAAGCAGTAAGCAACAGAAGATTCTTAATGATCTGAATATGGACACAGATGCCTGAGGCTGGGCCTATTTCAGGCCTACAGAGTCATTTATTTGGCTCTGCCTCCTGGAGCCCAAGGGCACTATTCATTAGGAAGCAGGAACTTTACCTAAGGGTTGTTTGTGTTGGTCTTTCCTGCCAGAAAGAATTGTTCATTAGCACCTGAGAGAAATCCACCCCCTTTCTCTGTAGATAATTGGTTTAAAATAAAACTTGTGGATTGGAAGTTGGGGCAAGTGAAGAGAAGGGGTCTTCAATAGGGACTGTTAAACCCCTTTGATCATGGTTGAGAGGCAAATAAGCCCATGCAGCATAATGAAATCCCCAATCATTGAATAACCTGGTTTCATCATTAAAATGGCAAATTCACTTTGCCCTTTGTATGGTCCATTGGGTTGACTTAATGATATAATTGGATAGATCAAGTAGTAATCCACTTGATAATGCAAGCTATCAATTGTTAGTCCTATTGTAGTTACTACCACACCTAACCACCAGCAGCTACCAGCCAGAAATTTTTCTTGCAGTGTGGAGATGCCCAGTGATATACAGGGGTTGAGGAATATGGGGTAGGAATACCAAAGTCTTGGTGAATGTGGCAGCTGTGTCGTGTCTTCTCGCTTCTCTGACCTGATGTGATAGTGCAGCGGTCTCTTGCTTTTTCACTGGGGATTTGGGCCTTAATAGTATTTTGCAAATGATTATTCCATTTCTTTGTGGAGCCTTTGTCAGTAATAACATGGAAATGTTAACATGGTTCTTTATATTTTTCCGCTTTATTTTTGATATATATATATGTTTTTTGATGAAATTCTCCAGAAAGTAATTTGGAGAGTTGAAAATGTATATAGCCTAGAGACTATAATAGAATAATTTAAAAAATAAATGGAAAAAAAATGAAATTAACCAAAAATAAACGTACTTCCCAGATGGAAATTTTTGAAGTCTAGAATAAAGGGCACGGAAAGGCTTACGTAACTGACAGATGAAAAGTCTCAGAAACAAATGCTAAGTTGCATGAAGGGTGCTTCTAGTGACACTGGAGATGAAAATTGGACAAACCCTCTCCAAAAGAATACAAGAAATTGGCCGCTGCCAATCCAGAAAAGCAACTTTGTCCTAGAGGTTCCTCTTAATTGAGGTTCATGCCTATGTTTCCTTTAATACTGTGCCTTTTCCTGGGAATTCTAGCAAACATTCTATTGGCCCTGACTCCAAAAATATGCACAGAAATGTTTTAAAATTATCAATGGTGGGAAGAGGAAGGAACGCATTAAGACAGCCCCTTAAAGATTGGATTAGTTCTTGTGAGGACCCACTGCTGAAGATTTCTCAGCAAACTGAGCTATGGTAATTTAAGCAGAACACATCTCCCCCCCCCCACCAATATATCACATATTCGTCAGATACAGAAATATACAGCCCAGTGTGAAGAATAGATAACCTGCAAATTAATTATAGATGTCTTTTATATCTCTCCCCTTGATTAATATTCCCTCATCCCCCTCCCATCTTTTTTCTTTCTTCTTCTTCTTCTTTTTTTTTTTTTTTTTTTTTTAAAAAAGCTCTCTTCCTATGTAATTTAGCAAGACTGGGAATCTCAAAACTTTAAGCTTTTTCTAATCCTCAGTATTTGGAATCACTAAGCAGTAAGATGTGTCAACATGAAAATTCATCGTACCCACCAGCTGCATTAACATATTTTTCCCAGAGTATCTTCTGCTGCTGGGTCTCAATTTAATGTATTTCCAGTGTCTTGCTTCAAGTGAAAAGTACCCTGTTTCTCTGCCCTAAGTTCATATCAATCTTTTCCAATGAACAATATAGCTATTATCACTCTTGGAAAGTGTAAAATTTTGTGAACGCACTGTAGTACATTTCTTTGTTGTTATTATTTAGCTATATCCTCTGTCTGTTTTATTTGGCATAGCAAGGAATCAGATTATCAGTGCCAAGCTCAGAAATTGGAACTGCTTACCTACAGAATCAGAGAAATGAGAAAATGATTTGCACTTCCTGCAAGGCAAATGTTTGCCATGCGCTCCATAACTTGTAATGTCTTATAAGTTAATAAAGTAATGAGCTATGAATCAGCAAGATTTGTATTGTTATTGAACCTTGTTACAACTCAGTCATGCTTTCCTGATGTTGGCAGTATATAACTTTCATTTGGAACTTTCATTATAAAAGACAATATTTAGATCATCTGAAGAAGGTGTTACAGACTGGAGATTCAGATTGATTTCTTTTCACCAGGGGCTTTTCTTGAAACTCTAATTTCTTGACTACTTCATGCAGTCTCTGGATACCTGCCATTGATTGATTTTATGCCATGTCTTCAAAAACTGACAGTTTAGTGGTGAATTAGTAAAGAATCTCCCTAAGAAATATACCCATGAGCAAATCATGATTCTTCATCCCTACGCATTCTTTTCTTACCAACATAAAGGATGGGAGTAGATACCATATTCGTATTTTTTTTAATTTAGAAAATATATAAAATGTAAAACAATGAGAATATTATTAAAATTCTCATGTAGCTAGAAGCCAGTGTTAAAAGTCATAAAATATTTTTTCATTATAGTTATGGTATATTTTTTTAAAGGAAATGAAACACTAAAGAAAATAACAACAATTAAGCTGCTTTCCCAAACTCTTTCTCCCTTTTCCTTATTCAGAAACTCCCACTATCAAACTCCTGGGTATAGTTCTAGTTCAGTATGGTGAACGTGCATGTCTACAGAATGGGGCTGTGTTTTACATAAATGGTATCATACCGTATTCTTCAATCTTTGTCTTGCTTCTGTTCACTAAACCTGCTTTTGAGATCTTACATGGAAGTCAGTAGCTCCATCTGGGTCGTAATCACTGTGTGGTATCCTATTATTTTCCATACTTTATGTATAGATTTTCTTCCTGCAGGATATTTGTTTGCATTCTTACAGCCATTACAAGGAAGGCCTCCGGAGACATTCCTGGTAAGTCTCCTGATGTTTACGTGCAAGACTTGCCCTGTAATAAAGGTTCAAAAGTACAGCTGTGGGTGCTAGGTCAAACACATTTTTCACTTGCTAGGTATTACTAAACTGTGCTTCAGAGCGACTCCTGTTTGGGCGAACAAATTACTCATTCATCAGTTACCGTTGCTCTGTCAATTTGTCAACTTACGGTACTTTTGCATTGTAGACAAATTTTGCCAAAGGAAACTTTATTAAAAGTCATGAATATGTATTTACCTGCTACCTTGTGAGAATGAACACCTTTTTATGAATTGTTCGTAAGAAAATGCCCCATTTGGACTGGCTTTCTGTGCATTGCTGGTCTAGATTTTCTGCCCGTTTTCCTGCATGGTTGTTTACATTTTCCTTGTAAGTCAATAAAACTCTTTTCACATTTAGGTACTAAACCTTCATTTTACTCTTTGTGAATATTGCCTTCTAGTTTTTGCTTGTTTAACTTTGTTCATTAGGCCTTTTATGAGAAGCTTGTTTTCATTTTAATGTACTTAAGTCCCAATTATCTATTTTTTTCTAAGTTATGCTTTTAGCTAAGAAATACGTTCCTATCAGAGTTTATGCAGAAATTCTATTAAATATTTTTCTAATAATTGGTTTTGGTTTTTAATCTCCTACACTTAATGTGTGGATTTAATATGAAGTAAAAATTTAATTTTTCTATAAAAAAGAAATTAATTGGTCCAACGCTATCCTTCATTATTCGTTATAAACTAAATTTCTCTACGTGCTTGGTCTTTTTATGGGCTCTTAATACCATTTCATTGAGTCTTCTATTCTTAGTTTAACATATACTGATCTAATTACTATACCTTTGGACAATTCTCGCTCTCTGGTAAAGTAGGTCCTACATCTTTATTTTTTTTAATTGTTTTGGTTGCTGTTGTATTTTTCTTCTTGAATATAAATTTCAATAATAGTTTTCCTAATTCCATCAGAAATGTGTTTGAGATTCTTATTGTCTATGTAAATATGTAGAATAATATGGAGTGAGTAAACACAATAATAATTATCTCCATCCACAAATATAGGATTTGTCCCTACTTAATCAAGGATTATTTATGAATTTTCAATTATATTTATATTTCTCTTCTTCCTCATCTTTTATTTGATTTACTCCTACCATGCTTTTAATTTTTCTTGATATTGTTTAGCTGAATTTAAAAAAATATTTTATTTTATTTTAATTAATTAATTAATTAATTTATTTATTTTTATGAGAGGAAGGGCTTTATTCACCAGCTGGGAGCTTATGGCATAGAAGAATTCCAAATGGCCATGCTCCACAACTAGCTTGGTCTTTCCCTTTTTATCGACAGTCAAAAAATTTCACCCCACAGGTATCCTTCTTATTGGCCAGTTTGAATCAAACGGAAGATACTATTCCAGCCCCCACCTAACTACAGTAATTCACAGAACTTGGAAACTTCCAAGTTCCAGGAAGTTAAGTTTACAAATTCCTAAGGACTGAGTCACCATGGAGAGGAGCCTGCAAGTGTATCCTGTGCTCTCCTTGACAAGACCTGTTCTCCCAGACCTCACCCTCCTCGGGTATCCTCTCTCATTCCCCACTTTTAAGACTCCAATATATTTTAATTTGGGGTCTCAATATCAGCTTGTTTCTGTAGGTGCTGATATCAATTACTTTTTAGCACTGAGGTCTTAGGGACTGTGACTTCTTGCATTCTCTACTCAGGCCTTAATAGTACCGTGGGGGTGGGCTAATATACATACAAGTTTTTACTTTTCCCTGTGACATTTTCCCCCTTTTAAGTGATTATTATTTTTTTCTATGCTTATTTTAATTCCAGCAACTCTGAAAAATAAAAATCCTATTAAATTTTAATTCTCTGTTTTAGTTTCTTTTGTATTTTTGTATTTTCTTTATAGATAATTTTCTCTCTCATGTTTCTTTTCTTTTCTATTATTAGCTTAGAAAGAACTGCCAGAAAAAAATGTTGAACATGAGGATGATACTAGGCATACTTATCTTATCACAGACTTTATTAGAACTGTCTCTGAACTCCACCATCAAGCACAGTTTGATGTAGATAAAATTTAACAGGGAAAGGAAGCACCTCCCAATTGATAACTTGCAAAGAACATCCTCAGGAATGAGGATTAAGTTGGGCATTTGCTTTTGCTATGACTTTTGAGATGCTTATGTGTTTTCTACTTCTTAATCTGTTAATATGGTAAATTACATTAATATGTTACCATGTAACACCTTTGTGGTATTTTTTAAATTGCTGATCATTGACTACTATGAACAAATTTTTGTGTGTGGACATATGTTTGCAACTCTCTTGAATATATACCTAGAAGTAAAATTGCTAGGTTAACTTTTTGAGGACAACCAAACTACTTTCCAAATGGTTGTATCATTTTATAATCCCACCAGCAGTGTATAAAGATTCCATTTATTGAACGTTCCTGTCAACACTTGTTATTGTTCATGATTTTAGCCATTTTACTGGGTATAAAATTTTATCTCATTGTGGTGTTTATTTTTATTTTCCTAATTACTTATGACATTTGAATATCTTTTCATGTGATTATTGGTCCTTTGTATATCTTCTTTGGAAAAATGTCTGTTCAGGCCCTCAAAAAAATAAAAATAAAATAAATTGCTGATCATATGCATTATATATACTTGAATACTTGACCATAGTGCATCGCCAAATTTGGTTTTCTAACATTTTATTTTGATTTTTGCATCTATGTTTCTAATGAAAGTAGACCATAATTGTATTCTTGAAAGTGGTTTATGGCAGATTTAAACATCAAAGATATACTATAGTCATACTTTGGGAAAGATGAATCACTCTTTTCTTCTCTGTTCTCTCAATCAATTCAAATAAGATAGACATAACATATTTCTCCAAAGCTCAGTGAGACTCCAATAACAGAGTCTGAAACTGCTGCTTTTCTGGGGGATGTGTATAAAAAACATATATACTATGTGGGAATAATCATTTGTTATCAATTCAATTCTCATAATGGTATTATTTATCCAATCAATTTGCATTTGTATTATATAATGAATTATAGTTAATTATCATTTTTCTGTAAAATTTGCAATTACCTAAGTTTGCAAATTTATTGTTATATAGTTTGGTATGCTTGTCTTAACAGTCTTTAAAACTCCCCTATATTTGTAACTATGTAACATTTTGTAATACTGATATTACTTTATTGTGCTTTCTTTCTTCTTTCCTGTATTATTTTTCCTAGATTTTTATCGATATTTTGAAGGCTTATTTTGTTTGGCTGGTTTTTAAGAATCACTTTTGTATGTTATTGACTTTTTTATATTCTTGTAATTTCTACTATTTATATTTTCCATTTCTCTGCTGCAGCTATAAATTAATTTGTTACTAACATCATTTATTTGGGCTCATAAATTGCATCAGTTTTGGAAAGTGAGATCTCCTTTAAGGTAGTACCCCTACCTTTTTTTTTTTTCAATGTCATTGTATAAGTTTTTTTCTATTTCAGATTAATAGGAGGACATTAATAGGATTAACATATTGTTTGTGTTTGTTAGGTATAGTTCAAGTTGGAGTTGAGCCCTTCACCCAGGGTATATGTTGTAAACCCTAATATTGTGCCATTAGGTGAGAGTTTAGCAATCTCCCTCCCTCCTGCCCTCTCTTCCTTCCCTCCCCACTCCTCCCCCAATTTGAATTGATTTATGTTTTCTCTCATGTGGAAGTGTAGTTGATTATCTCTTGGTTTAATACTAGTATTGTGTACATTGAATATTTGCTTTCCATTGTTATGGGACTGTACTAAGAAGAATGTTCTTCATCTCCATCCAGGTTAACACAAATGATGTAAAGACTCTATCTTTTCATGGCTGAATAGTATTCCATGGTATACATATGCCACAGTTTATTAATCCATTCATGGGTTAGTAGGCACTTGGGTTGATTCCATGTCTTGGCAATTGTGAATTAAGCTGTGATAAACATTCTAGTGCATATATCCTTATGGTAATTTTTTTTTTCTTAATGAAAGGTTTACTTTTAGCTCTTTGAGGATTCTCCATACTTCTTTCCATAGAGGCATATAAGTTTGCAGTTCCACCAACAGAGTGGGACTTCTCTCCACATCCACGCTAGCGTCTGCAGCTTTGGGACTTTGTAATGGGGGCTGTTCTCACTGGGATTAGGTGATATCTCAGGGTGGTTTTGATTTGCATTTATCTGGTGATTAGAGATTATGAGCATTTTTTCCTGTGTTTGTTGGCCATTCATCTATTTTCTTCAGAGAAGATTCTGTTCATGTCTGTTGCCCACTTATCAAGGGGATTGTTTGCCCTTCTCTTATTGATAAGTTTGAGTTATCTGTAGATTCTAGTTAGCAGCCCTTTGTCAGATTTGTAGCATGCAAATATCTTCTTCCATTCTGAAGATTGTCTGTATGCTTTGGTTGCTGTGCCTTTAGATGTGCAGAAGCTTCTTAGTTTGATCATGTCCTATTCATTTGTTTTTAGTGTTGCTGCAAATGTCAAGAGGGGCTTGTTCATAAAATCTATTTGTGGGCTAATATCATTAAGAGTTCTCCCCACACTATCTTCTAGCATTTTTATCATTTTCTGTCTTAAGTTTGTTTGTTTATTTACTTTCTTACTTGTTGCCCTTGGTAGAGTACTGTAGTGACATAGCTCACAGCAACCTCAAACTCGTGGGCTCAAGTGATTCTCCTACCTCAGCCTCCCAAATAGCTCAGACTACAGGTGCCCACCACAATGCCTGACTGTGGTTTTCTTTCTTTTTTTTTTTTGAGACAGAGTTTCAAGCTGTTATACTAGGTAGAGGGCCATGACATCACAGCTTATACCAACCTCCAATTCTTGGGCTTAAACAATTCTCTTGGCTCAGCCTCCTAAGTAGCTGCGACTACAGGTACCTGCCACAACGCCTGGTCATTAGTTGTCATTGTTGTTTGGCAAGACCAGGCTGGATTTGAACCCACCAGCTCTGGTGTACGTGGCTGGTGCCCTAGCCGCTGAGCTACAGGCACTGAGATGCCTGGCTGTTTTTTGAGACAAGGTCTTGCTCTGGCTCAGGTTGGTCTCAAGCCCATGAGCTCAGGCAAGCCACCTGCCTCAGCCTCCCAAGTGCTAAGATTAGAGGCATGAGCCACTGGACCCAGCTTTCTGTCTTAAGTTTAAATATTTTATCCAGCTAGAGTCAATTTTTATTAGTGGTAAGCAGTGTGGGTCCTGTTTTAGTCTTCTACTTGTGCTAACCAGTTCTTTCAGCACCATTTACTACTCCTGCTACTATTCAGTGACATAGCCCCACCATCCTCGAGGCATAGCTTTTCTAACCAGTAAGTTGTTTTGTGCCCCAGCCCTGGAATGAGGCAGTTTTCCAGTAATGCCTGGTTCCTGTTAGTGGACAATGGCATTTAGAAGTCAAAACGAAGGCGCTAGTTGTGCTCCCTGCTGTTGGAGTGTCGGTACTCTCCATCAGAACTGTGGTATGTACAGTATATGTGATACACACGTATGTCATACATAGAGATGTACCTACATAGAGATGAGCAGTTATATTCCTATTTATCCCTATAGCTTCAAAACAATGCTTCCAAAACCAAACTTCTCTCAATTCTAATACAGCAACACAGGTTGATTCTAGTTTTCACCCTTTCTGTATTGGTAACTCCTTTCTCCAACCGTGAGAAATCTGGCATATTTAATCAGTCCTTTTGCTGTAACCTGTCTGTTTACTGCTGCTGCACCTGGCCCTGAGCAGCAACCCTCCCTCCCCTTCTCGGCTCTGACGGCCTCTGGCTGGCTACCACAGCCCCGCCATGTCAGTGCACATTGGGTTCCAACCCCTCATACTGGATACCCCCGCAGTCCAGTGGCCTCTTCATAGTGCGCAGGTTCTAAAGCTCCACTGGAAGTTTCCCTAAGCATGCATATCCTTTATTGCTTGTACGGGCTCCCATCCCCATTCTGTGGTGCCCTGATAATGTGGCTCCCTCTTCACTTACTCGGGCTTCTTCCTACTCTCCACTAAGATGTTCAAATATAGAGACACCTCTCAAAGCACTTGGGTTGAGCATCCCTCCTGCAAGAACATCCTACTTACACACTGGCCTCTGGCATCTTGCTCAGATTCAAAACACATTTCCAGGTCATCTCTCAAGCTTCATCCCCCACATGGACACTTTCCTGACGCTGCTTGTTCTTTGACGCCTGACACTAAGCTGTGTCCTGGGGGACATGCCTCCTGATCCTACCCTTATCAGGCAGTTCATCATCCTTGCAATGAATGTCCTCATCACCCTTTGGGGGCTCTAAATCCCACCCTAGGGTACTGTGGTTCAACTGCCCTCCCGCATAGACACTTATTTTGCTCTATTCAATTTAATGGCTTTTGGTTTTTTTTTCTTTTTTTGAGACAGAGTCTCACTATATCTCCCTGGGTAGAGTGCCATGGCATCACAGCTCACAGCAACCTCACACTCTTGGGCTTAAGTAATTCTCTTTCCTTAGCTTTCGAAGTACCTGGGATTACAGGTGCTCACCACAACCCCCGGCTCTTTTTGGGTTTTAGTTGTCTTTGTTGTTTGGCGGGCCCAGGCTGGATCTGAACCCTCCACCTCTGGTGTATTTGGCTGGCACTCTAGCTGTTGAGCTACAGGTGCTGAGCTGGCTTTTGCCTTTTATTGCTCACCAAAGGAAGAAAAGGGAAGAAAAAAATGAAAAAAAATTATAAATTTTTAATATACACATTTAGCAAACTCTAAAGTTAATTTATGTTTTTATGCTTCTATCAAGTGAATTAAGAAACACAGAGAAATTTTGTCCCATTCCCTTTCCATTCTGCATGTTATTGTTTGTCTATAAGGGTGCCCATAAATTGCACACTAATTTAAAGTGTACACGAACTGTACGGCCACCCTGTATTTCAGTTCTACTTTATTATTGAATATTGCCACCACTATTGTTGTTTTTGTCATTACTATTATTATTATAATTATTTTTACAGTCTATATTTATTGAATTTATTTAACATGGTAATCTTTTTCTTCACCCCCCATTATTTATTGCATCTTTATTCTTTCTTCTGAGTTTAATTTTTCTTCTTACTAAATTTTGATTCTTTTAAAAAGGAGTGTCTATTAGGAAAGTTTGTCATTCTTGGAAGATCTCTTATTTCTTAACATTCTGTTCCCTACTTCTGTGTTCAATTTTTTTTTTTTTTTTTAGACAGTCTCATGTCACCCTGGTGGAGTGCTGTGGCGTCACAGGTCACAGCAACCTCAAACTCTTGGGCTGAAGTGATTCTCTTGCCTCAGCCTCCCACGTAGCTGGGACTACAGGCGGCCACCACAATGCTCGGCTATATTTTGTTGCAGTTGCCATGGTTGCTTACCTGGCCCAGGTCGGGTTCTAACCTGCCAGCATCGGCTTATGTGGCTGGCACTATAACCACTGTGGTACGGGTGCCGAGCCTACTTTTAATTTTTTTAATACAAATTTTTTTTTAAGGTTTTTTTTTTTTTTGTGGGTGTAGGTTTCTACATATGTGATCATGTCGTTTGCATACAGAGATAATTGTATTGTGCACATACATTTTCTTTCTTCCTATCTTCCTTTCTTTCCTTCTGCAGAGACAGAGTCTCACTTTTGCGGCGTCTCACAGCAACCTCCAACTGCTGGGCTTAGGTGATTCTCTTGCCTCCGTCTCCCGAGTAGCTGGGACTACAGGCACCTGCCACAACGCCTGGCTATCTGCCGAGGCGGGGCCTGAACCCACCACCTTCGGTATATGGGGCCGGCGCCCTACTCGATGAGCCACAGGCACCGCCCCCAAATTTTTTATACCTTTACTTATAAAGGTACAGGTGAAACTTACTAAATGTACAATATAAATGTCTGAACACAATAACTAAGAAAACGCCATGAAAGCTATGTGAAGCAGTTCGATGAAAATATTTCAAATTGTATGTAAAACCAACACTTTGTACCCCATGATTGCATTAATGTACACAGCTATGATTTAACAAAAAAAAAAAAAAGGAAGAAAAAGAATTTACTATGCTTTGAACTATCAGAGTTTAAAATTCTGTATCGTGGGGTTTTGTTTCATGTATCTTTTCATCTTTCCTGTTGTTTACTGCTTCCTGTGCCTTCTAACTTTTTGAAGGAGTCTAAATTCCACCTCCCTGTATTCTCCTTCCAAAACCTGAATCAGAACCCCATCCATTAAGGCCTCTGCTGGTACATTACCATCACCACCACTTGAGCTCCAGTTCTGGTCCCCACTGTGATGTTTTAGTTACCATATTATTTCTAGCATCTGGAGAAAACTTCCTTTAGGGCCTTGTTTTCATTTTTGGAAACAAGAGGCAAAAAGTAGAAGAGTCAGAAAGAGAGGATTTGCAGACATTTCCATTTTGGTTAAACCTGCTCTATTAATCGAAGATCACAGCATTACACTATTAATAAATAAGAAGAGATTAAAAATTGGAAAAAAACAGTAATATCTCAAACTAAGCTTACATATTAAAAATCTGAGATAAGCATGAAGAATGACCATTTTAGCACTTTTGAAGGGGTTATGATTACTAGAAAAAAAACAATCCAATAGACTTCAAATTATGTAAGTACATAATATATAGTATATTTAAAGATGTCTCAATACTTATTTTTGATGCACTTTTTGGTTCATCATAAATGATAGATTGATAAACGACATGGAACTCGGAACCACCTTTAGATTCTTGGTTTCCATTTTCATAATTGTTTCTGTTTTCAGTGGAAGTGTCTTTTCTTCTCTGTGTGTTTCAGAGTCTCCTCTTCAGCCCATTTCATGCATCAGGAAGTATGGCAGGCTTCCATGATCCTATAAGGATTAAAGCAGCAAGTATTTTCCTAAGGATATTTACAGCTCAGATGAAATTCAGAAGGATGAGTTAAAAGAGGGATTGGTAGTAGTAGAATTTCTAGCCCAGCAAAGTAGTGGGGTATTTGTGGGTTCAGGCATACGTCAATATAACTTCCCTGAAATTGTATTATGTAGGTGGCTACCACTGACCAAAAGCCAGCTCTGCCACTAATAAAATCAAAATTACTAATTTGTCTCTGAGAGCATTTTTCTGTTATAGTTTGAAAATATTAAAATATGTAAAAAGTACATTAAAACAATCAATTATTTAGAAATTTCTCACTTATTTTATCTGCTTTAATTTGTGAGCTTTATGTCAAAAACGTAAAATATAGTAAACTTTGATGAGTGCTTATTATATCTTTATTGTACATTTTCTAAATAATAAAGTATGCCATAATAACATATAAATCCTGAATTGTCTGACACAATCCTGTAATAGAGATTCTTGCCAGGGATTCTTCCATTTTTCCGACTGTCTCACTACTTTGAGAAAATAGTAAGAGATTTTAACAATTTTCCCAGAAACAAATCATCATATATTTGGAGGGATAGTGATCTTAAGGTTCAAATCAGAACTCAGGTTTTAATGTCTGATTTTAGACCATCTAATTTTTTTTTTTTGTAGCCTACAGATAAAATTAATCCTGAACAGAACTGTTACCTTTTGTTTTGTAGTGATAGCATTTTGTTTTTTTTCCACATTTTCTGAAAACAAACGTATGAGTTAGTGATGTCAATTTTAATTCTGGACCTTGAAGCAAAGTAAATTGAAATAGCAGATACCTTCCTCATGCAAAATACAAAATTAACAATTTATATTAAAAGATCCTCTTTTCTTCTCAGATTCCTCATCCTCAGGCCCTTCCACCTCCTCCTTTGCACTCACTTGAGTTAGATGACGTGCACCCCCAAGGAGTAGAGCCAATATTCTATAAGATTTTTTTTTCCTAAATCCCTTTTGATTTATACAATTTTAGAGTGAAATAGACCTCAAGGACATAAGGTCCTCTGAGAAATAAAATTTAAATCTATTTCTGGTTCCTGTTTTGTGACTTCCAACTTAAATGTATTCTCTGCCTTCGCTTTTTATCTCTCTTACACACATAAAAGCCCTATTTGGCATACACTTATCTTTCAAAGTTAATGGGGCAAGGTGTGTGTCATGTATGTCTTTTTAATAAAAAAGTACTGGGGAAGATTTTCTTGAATGCTTTTAAGATAATTAAGATAGCTTATGAGTGTTGAGACTCGCTATTTTTCATATGTATATATTCATATTAAACCAACTCTTTTGAAACATTGCTTGGGTAAATTAATGTCATTTTGCCCTCTTTTAATGCTTTCAGAATATTATGGCATTTTACAAAATCAGAATAACTCATCTCTATGCAGCAGTTTATTTTATCCATTACAAAGGGCCTATTAGGTCAAAAACAATGTTTACTATAATCTAAACAAATCATTTAGCTTTTTACAAATAACATTTATTAAAACCTCTATCAGACACGGAAAAACAAAATGTGAAGTTTCCCAACAGAACTTTATTTTACTTAACACATAATGGAACATTAACATGATTATTCATGAGGCTTATTCTTGAAGGATATTCTAATTAAAAGATATACTAGAGTTCATGAGTTTCAATTTAGAAGAAAAGATACTCTGCTTTTCATGTAAATGTCCTGATATTCATTAGGAATACTCATTGAAATGATTTTCTAAATTGAAGGATTATGTTATAGTTAATGAAGCTTGTATTCAACAGTGAATATTAAGAAAAGGAAAATTTCCTCACTTATAAAATTTCCCAGATTGTTAAAAGATGTATAATAGCATTGGTGACGTTGCTGTGCACGTGTGCCGAGAAGCAGAGCCTGGCCTGGTCTGTGCTCATGGCAGAATGGGCAGGATTGAAATAAATATGTGAGTGCAGATTCTAGAAAGTTGTAGATCCTTTTAGGAGACCACAATAAGTTGGGGAATGAATTCAATCTTTGGACTAGGTTCATATGATGTATCTTAATTTTATCATGAAGCATTTTAGTCTTTACATTTTCTTTTTTATAAAAGAGGCATATATATGCACGTCTTCTCTTTTAGGGTAGCTTTGCACTCATGTCTGACCTTTCCCGCTAAGGAAGGAAAGCCTGGTGTCTGCTGCAGCAAAGCTCACAAGATGTGTAGTCAAACTCAGAAGTCCCAAAAGCAGTTCTGGCTGCCTTTCAACTATGATCTTGAACAAGTATCTCTAAATTCTGTTTCCTTACATGTGCAAAGGTGGCTTACTCAATTCAAGCCACTATTATCAAATAGCACAAACTGGGTATTTAGCTTTATTTCTTACAGTTTCAGAGGCTGAGAAAATCCAGGCACAGCCAATCTAGTGTCCGGTGAAAAGCCTTCTTTCTGGTTCATAGAGGACACCTTCTTGATGTGTTTCACACAGTGGGAAGGGCAAGGAAGTTCTCCTGGGCCTCCCTTATAGGGGCACTAATCCCATTTAATCTCCTCCCAACACCCCGTCTTTTAATACCACCACCTTAAGGTGTGGGATTTCAACATACAAGTTTTTGTGGAACACACACATTCAGACATAGCAAAAGAGTAGGTGAAAACGATCCCAGTTTCTCCAGAATAGTTTCCTAGACACTTTTTTTATAATAATAAAAATGAGAAAGTCCCAACCAAAATGGGAGGAATTGGCCACCCTAAATGAGGAGGAAATAAAGGTACCTAGCACCAGTGGGGTGCCGAAAGCAGCTCCTACAGGTTATAAACACCAATTGTTAAGAAGTCAGAAATTTTGTGGGCCAATACTAATGTAGTTAGAAGTGTGACCTCTTGGTAGGCTGAAAAGATCTGTGATGAGAATGTTTACACCATGTAATCAGCACATGATACAGGGCATATTTTTCTTTTCAGAGAGCCAGTTAACTAGCACACCACTGCCTACCACTCACCAAAATTAATAAAATCACTTTTGAAATAATCCATGGGCAATGCTTAGCAAAATGCATGATGCAAGATAAGTGCAAATCCAGCATTTACTGATTAGTATAATAATTTATTGTTACCACTATTAATTGTGCATTAGCAGTCAATGCATGTCAACTTGAACTGAACTGTACCTGAAGTCACTCGCTATAAATTATTTCATTGAAATAATTTAATAAATTTAAATTTATCCAGAAGACAGGATAAGTATGTCTCCTAGGTCTCCAAACTGATGGTTTTCTCCCTCTCTCTCCTTTCTCCAGATTTCTTCTCTGTAAACCCCAAAGGCCTCGTCCTCCCATTTCCTCCACTGCTGCGTGTCCTCAGATATTGAGCAAGCCTGGCTGGGACAGTGACCCAGCTCTGAGACTGTGGGAAGAATTACGCACAGGTGCTGTGAGCCTGATAAATCAGAGTGTGCTAATTAGGTCTTCTGAAGGCACACAATGAAGCTGGTGTGTGCCCTCGGTTCTGACTGACACCACCACCACTTGGCTTGCCCTTGCTGGCTGCCCAAATCTTCTGCCATTTTTATCATCTAAATTGCTAGAAATTCCTTTTCTTAGTCTTTGACATATAGAGTTTAAGACACTTCTTTCAGTGAAGAGGAAAAGTAACACCCATTAGGTCATCAATATAGTGCAAATTGGTTTATAAAGTTGGCACTAAGAAAAATCTTTGCTTTGAGAAAAATGGCCTTGGAGGTGGGCAGTGAAAGTTCTAAAGCTTGGGAGGTTGCAGGAGGACGGAGATTGGGCAGGTGGTGGGGGGTGCAAAGGGCTATAGCCATCTTGCAGGCTGCACTGGGGAGTGCTGGTTCTTGGGAAGGAGGAGTGAATTACAGGGGGGAGGGCAAAGCTAGTGCAATAATGAAAACAAAAGGAAATAAGATGAACTCTGCACTTTTGATTCTTGATTTTCAGGGCTAAGAGGAATTATCCAAGCAACCCTCTGAATGTTCAGATTATAGAGAAAAGCCAGAGTCAGAGAGATAAAATGATTTTAAACCCCATCACAACTTCGTTGGGACAGCTCTAGATTTTCACACACAGAAATGTGTGCCTAGGAATAAATATCTCTAGGTAATATTTCCTCTGCTTCATTAGGAAGTCTGAAGTACAGAAATGAAGACACTGTGGCTGGAACAATGCAAGAGGAAAGAGTCCTAATCGCAATGGATTAGCTCATCATTTGAGGGCTCTTCCCTCTCTCTGGCTCTGTCCAGCTGAAGCCTGCAGGCCGTACCTCCTAGGGAGGAACAGATCAATCTCTTGGGATGGGGACGCTGATTTGCCCTGAAAAGCGTCTGGCCTCCCAGCTAGGCATTTCAAGGAGAAGCCCATGTGTGAGCCAGTGAGTGTTGAGGGATTTCCAGCTGATCACTGTGATTGCTCTTATAGAGCTACTGTAGCATCATGAAAGGGGAGTTTCTGTACAGCTTACTTGCAGTCAATGGCTGCCTGTGGAGATCCAGCGTTCCCTGATGTGAATGCTCCTTTCAGTGTCTATACAGTTTAAGAGAGAAAGAGAAAGGATGGCTGAGAGGTACAGGGGAATTTCTGTCCAGACCCAGGTCGTCAGAAGTGCTGGAGTAGAAAGAGTGGTCGGGGTATTCCCGGTGCACCCACAGGCATTAGACACCCTGGCCCTAGTTTTTAGAAAAGATTCAATCTCTATATTGAACCAGATGTTCGGCCCTATATCTGTTTATATTCTCTCTTGCTCTCTCTCTTTTCAATGGTCCTTTGGCTTTTAAAACCATTGACTGAAAGCTTTTCCTTCCTTCAGTGAATTCACTTCAAAAAATATCTACTCTTGGGTCCTTGGCAGCAAAGTCCATTTAGTCTACGACAGAAAGAGACAGAAAGCACACAGGTGAAGCGGTGAAGCCTCTGTGAGCTTCTGCACGCATGTCAGAGGCAAGTGTCCCCTGCAGGCTTTTTCAGGAAGTGAATTAATTTCAAATGAGATTTATTTATTTATTCATTCATTCATTCAGGCAGAGACTCACTCTGTCACCGTAGGTAGAGTACCATGTTGTCACACCTCACAGCAACCTCAAACTTGAGCTCAAGTGATCCTCTTGCCTCAGCCTCCCAGGTTGGGACTTCAGGCATCCACCACAATGCTCTATTAGGTTTTGGTTTTTTTTGGTTTTTTTGCAGTTTTTGGCCAGGGCTGGGTTTGAACCTGTCACCTCCGGCATATGGGGCTGGCGCCCTACCCCTTTGAGCCACAGGCACCACCTGGTGTTTTTTTTTTTTTTTAGTATAGATAGCGTCTTTCTCTTGCTCAGGCTGATCTCAAACTCCTGAACTCAAGGGATCCAGCTGCCTCAGCTTCCCACAGTTGCAGGATTACAGGTGTGAGCCACTACACCCAGCTAAAAATAAGTTTTAAGAGAACTAAATGATGTTACAACAGCATGTAAGACGTTAGGAAACAGAGCTCATTCTGGATAGAGAAGAATTAAGGCAGTGATTCATCCCTTTGTGGGAATATGGTTAATTGTAAAGTAAAAGATAATGAACGCACAAGAACAGAATTTTAAGCGAGGGAAGTCAGAGCACCAAAAGCACGAAAGGGAGGGGAGGGGAGGAGGAAGGATGGGTAGAGGAAGGACAATTAGTGGGATCACACCTACGGTGCATCTTAGCAGAGTACTGGTGAAACTTATTAAATGTAGAGTATCAATGTCTTTATATAGTGATCAAGAAAATGCCATGAAGGCTATCTATAACAGTACGATCAAAATATTTCTGATTGTATATGAAGCACATTGTACCCTATAATTGCACCAATGTACACAATTATGATTTAATAAAATTATTTAAAATAAATAAATAAATAAATACAAATTCGAATAGCCTCATATCAATTAAAGAAATTGAATTTACAAATAAAAATCTTTTTGTTTAGAAAATTTCAGTCTCAGATGGTTCACTGGTATATTCTATCAAGTGTTTGAGAAGAAATACAAATCCCACATAACCCTTTTCAAAAATGAAGGAGGAAATACTTCTGTACTCATTTTAAGAGGTCAATATTACCCTGACACCAAAATAAGAAAAACAGATCAAAGGACAAGAAAAGTAATCCTTCATGAACATAGACACAAAAATAAATTTTAGAAAATAAGATCTAACAATATCTCAAAAAAGATAATACATTATGACCTTATTGATTTAACTCAGGAATGTAAGATTATAATTCACCACATTGATAGAATCAATGTAATTCACCCAATTTATAGAATAAAGAAAGAAAACATGATTATGTCAATAGATACAGAAAAAGCATTCGACAAAATTCAGCATTCATTCATAATAAAAGCTCCCCCTCAATAGGAATAGAGGTAAACTTCCACAACTTGATAAGTAACATTTATAAAAACAAACCAGCTACAGCAAACATACTTGATAACAAGAGACCAAATACTTGCCCCCTAAGATCAGATACAATGCAAGGATGTCCATCTCAGCATTGCTATACAATGTAACTCTTGAAATTCTACCTAGGGCAATAAGGGCAGAAAAGGAAATAAAACTCATACAGATCAAAAAGGAAGAAATAAAACTCTCCCTATTTGCAAATGACATGATTATGCCTTGGAAAATCCCAACAAATCTTTCTTTAAAATTCCAGAAGTAGGCTTGGTGCCCATAGCTCAGCGGGTACGGTCCCAGCCACATACACCAGAGCTGACTGTTTTGAATCCAGCCCGGGCCTGCCAAACAACAATGACAACTACAACCAAAAAATAGTTGGGTGTTGTGGCAGGTGACTGTAGTTCCAACTACATGGGAGGCTGAGGCAAGAAAATCGCTTAAGACCAAGAGTTTGAGGTTGCTGTGAGCTGTGATGCCATGGCACCACCAAAGGTGGCATAGTGAGACTCTGTCTCTAAAAAAAAAAAAATTCCAGAAGTAATAAGTAAGTTCAGCAAGATTATAGTCTATAATAGAAACATACCCAATGTATTTCTATACACTAACAGTGAATACACAGATACTAAAATTTAAAATGTAATACCATTTCCAATCCCTTAAAAAATGTAGGTGTAAATCTAACAAAAGATGTGCAGAACTTACATATTGAACATGGTAGGAAAATGTTAAAGAAATTAAAGAAAATCTAAATAAATGGTTGACATACTATACTCATGGATAAGAGGAGTCAACACAATAATGATATCAATTTTCCTCAAATTGGTACATATTTGTTGTAACATGATTCCTACCAAAATCCCAGCAAGATTTTTTGTAGACACAGATAAGCTTACTCTAAAAGTTAGAGTAGGCTTGGCGCCTGTGGCTCAATGGGCTAAAGTACCAGCCACGTACACCTGAGCTGGTGAGTTCGAGTCTAGCCTGGGCCCACCAAGCAAAAATGATGCTGCAAACAAAAAATAGCCGGGCATTGTAACAGGCTCCTGTGGTCCCAGCTGCTTGGAAGGCGCAGGCAGGAGACTCGCTTGAGCCCAGGAATTGGAGGTTGCTGTGAGCTATGATGTCACAGCACTCCTCTATCCAGGGTGACAGCTTGAGGCTCTATCTCAAAAAAAATAAAAATAAATAAAAATAAAAGTTAGAGCAAAGCAAAGGGGATAGAAAGGCAAAGGGGATGTAATAACTAAAATAATTTTGAAAAAAGAATGGGAGAAATATTTCCTGATTTTTAAGATGTATTAAATAGTGTCAATAATCAAGTAAGCAAAGATCAATGAACAGAATAGTGAACTCAGAAATAGACCCACAAAAGTAGGGCCAATTTATTTTTGAGAAAGGTGCAAAAGCAATTCGATGGAGAAAAGATAGCCTTTTATTTTTTTTTTATTTTTTGAGACAGAATCTCTTGTCACCCTCAATAGAGTACCATGGCATCATAGCTCACAGTAACCTCAAATTCTTGGGCTGCAGTGAGTCTCTTGCCTCAGCCTCCCAAGTAGCTGAGAATACAGGTGCCCACAAAAATGCCAGGCTATTTTTTAGAGACAGGGTCTCGCTCTTGCTCAGGCTGGTTTCAAACCCTTGAGCTCAGGCAATCCACCTGCCTTGGCCTCCTAGAGTGCTAAGATTACAGGCATGAGCCACCACACCCAGCTAGGATAACCTTTTTAATAAACAGTGCTGGAGCAAATGGATATTCATGGGTTATAAAAAATAAGGAAAGAGGACAGTGCCTGTGGCTCAAGAAGTAGGGCGCCGGCCCTATATACCAGAGGTGGCGGGTTCAAACCCTGCCCTAGCCAAAAACTGCAAAAAAAAAAAAAAAAGGGAGAGAGAGAGAGAAAAGAAAAGAAACCTCAACCCAAACCTCATGTCATTTACAAAAATTAATTTAGAATGGATCATAAGATTAAAATGTAAATCATTTTTTTAAGTTCTCAATGTTCCTTTATTATTTATTATTATTATTATTATTTTTTTTACCATTAGTAAAAATTTATTTTAATACTAGCCTAAGTAAAAGACAATCAGTAAAATAAATCTACATAAACATTATAAAATGCATCCCAAGTAAAATATTTAGAACACTTAACATTTTGGAATAATGTAATGGAAGGTAGGTCTTCACAGTGAATGTTCAATTTTTACAAATCAACTATATCTAAAACATTCTACCAGTGAACTATGGACATATAAGGATAAAGCAGTTTATTTTAAAGGTCTTGAGACTATGTACTCTTAATAATTTTATAATGTGTCTATCACATGTTACCATA
>CAUYON010171605.1:0-40060 GCA_963573935.1 Arctocebus calabarensis
GTAGAATCTCTCAGTAACTGAATGGAGCAGGCAGAAGAAAGGATTTCTGACATAGAAAACAAATTTTGAACACTCCCAAACGCTCAAAGAGGAAGAAAAGTGGAGAGCAAAAGCAGATCATTCTCTCAGAGAGCTCTGGGACTAAAAATCACATGATAACAAAGATATTTGTACCAGAATGTTTATTGCAGCCCAATTCATAATTGCTAAGTCATGGAAGAAGCCCAAGTGCCTATCAACCCATGAATGGATTAATAAATTATAGTACATGTACACCATGGAATATTATGCAGCCTTAAAGAAAGATTGAGACTTTACCTCTTTCATGTTTACATGGTGGACCATATTCTTCTTAGCAAAGAATCTCAGGAATGGAAGAAAAAAATATCCAGTGTACTCAGCCCTACTATGAAATCAATTACAGCCCAAGAAGAAGGGAAAAGGAAGAGGGAGGGGAGGGGTAGAGGGAGGATGGGTGAAGGGAGGGTAATCGGTGGGACCACACCTACAGTGAATCTTACAAGGGTACATGTAAAATTTACTAAGTGTAGATTATAAATGTCTTAACACATTAACTACAAAAATGCTATAAAGGCTACGTTAAGCAGTTTGATGAAAATATTTCAAATTGTATACAAAACCAGCACATTGTACCCCATAATTGCATTAATGCACACAGCTATGATTTAATAATAAAAAAATAAAAAGAAAGATAAACATCTAAGAAGATGTAGAGCTGATGTTTTACAATCTGCAAAAAGACTATTTGAAATTTATATTTATGCCCACTATTGATTAGGATAAACTGTATGTTAAGTCTATATTTTGCCTGGAAGGCAAATAGACTTGCTTTATTTTATGATTTTTTTATTATTTAATTTTAATTATCTAATTATTTTATTATAAAATTTATAAAACATATGTTTCATATTTAAGATGTTCTATGTAATTTCATTATATGATATACAATATAATAATATATAAAACCACAAGCATTTATTGAATTATGACAGTGTACATATTTTTACTGAAAAAGGTCCATAATCAAAAAATGTATGGTGTCCACTATAAGACTAAAGAAAGTAACTCATGGTTTATCTATTCAAATACATAATAGAAATCTCGGTGAAGTCATACTCTTAAGAAAATCAATCAAACAAACAAAAACACAAAACAGAGAGAGGACCAGTTAGTACAGTGCCTGTGATGCAGCCTCCTGAACCTCATTAAACTGATTTTGTTCTTCTATTCAGAGCATAAAATTCATTTTCATGGCTCAGACAGCTACACTCCAGTTGTGTGCTAAAGAAGGAAGGGAGGGAGAGAGGAATAGAAAAAAGACAGGTAGACAGAAAGAGAAAGTAAGACAGAAGGGTAAACAAAGGGAAAAATAGAAAAAAATGACAAGACAAAGAGAAGAAAGAGTCAGAAGGAAGGACAGACAGAAGGAAAGAAGTACAGAAAGACAAAACGACAGAAAAATCGATAAGCACTGCCCTCTCCAAGAGACAGATAGCTGCTCCTGTGTGCGCTGACCCTCTCTGGAACTTAGGAAATGCCCCGGCACAGAGGCAAGCTTGGTATCCTATGCCCTCCTCCTCCTCCTTCACTTCACCAGCCTTGCCCACCTCTCAACATCCACAGGAAAATTCTTATACACACTCATTTTTCTGCATGCCACAGGAATGAGCTAAAGGCCACAGTTTCCATTGCAAAAGAAACAGGAAAAAAGTTTAAAATAGTTAGTAATTTATAATAAGAGTTAATTAGTTCTTTAAATGGAAGAAACCTTACTGTATAATCTGTTTCTAAAACAGCAAACATGCAGCACAAATCTTGCAAAGAAGAGTGATTTATTCATTCTCCAGGATACCAGGATAACTCTATGAGTATAAATGGTAATAAAGAGCAGGAGACAAAGTGCTATAGCTGTCTAAAGAGGCAACAGGGGTCACAAAAAGGTTTAGGATATTGATTTAATATACAATGGACAATAATTATTACAACCCAGGAAATGGGCATCAAAGAATTCAAGATCCCACATCCTAAAGTATTCAGGAATGTCTAGCTTTTTATCTTTATTTCTGTTTTTTCAGTCTCCACTCTTCAACATTGCAATGATCCTTTCCACGACTCTGCCCTCAACTTCCTTGTTTCAATCTACCTTAACTATTGTCATAATAACCTTCTTTTATTTTTTTTATTGTTTGGGATTCATTGAGGGTACAAAGAATTAGGCAACACTGATTGCATTTTTTAGGTAAAGTCCCTCTTGTATTTGTGTCAGTAAGCCTCCCCAAGAAGTGTGCCATATACCGTTACAGCCTTCTCTCCTCTCCTCAATCCCTCATTCCTCTACCCCCCTACCTTATATTAGATCATCTACTGCCTTCATATTAGAATTGAATACATTGGATTCTTTCTTCTCCATTCTTGTGATATTTTACTAAGAAGAATGTGTTCCAACTTCATCCAGGTTAATACAAAAGATACAAAGTCTCCCTCGTTTTAATGGCTGAATAGTATTCCATCCTTCTTAAAGTGTCTTTGTTTTTTGACTCTGTTTAAAATTCTTCAATAACTGCTTATTGTCTACTAAATTCTTCTCTCTAGAAGTCATCAACTTGGTCCCAACTTATCTTTCTATGCAGATTGCCCACTTTCCCCCATGATGTATATCATCTCCCCCAGCAACACAGTGGCTCCACTGACTTGGTCATAAATGGTCCTTTTGAAGAACACTTTCCTTCATTCCTATGATGTAAGTTAAATAATTTTGCATCCACCAAACAGCCACTTGACCTCCCACCCAGCTCCAAGCTCTCTGCCTCTTGACTCATCCTAGCCCTTTCCCTTTATCAAGGTTATGTTCATAGCCTCTGCAAAACTTGTGCTCCAAACAAGAGCATTGTCTTGTGAAGCCACTGAATTTCTAGCTACTGGAAAGCTACCCGGCAAATCGCAGGGCTCAGGAAATGAATGAATGAATAAGGGAGTGAATGAGTGAAGGTGTGGTCTGCTTAATGCTGGGGGTTACTTGCCTTATTCTCCCTCCTGATGTTAGTATACCGAAAATAAGTAAGGTTAGCATCAGAGTCCCTACAATCCTATGTTGTGCATTATATAGGAAAAAGCATACTCCAAATTCTCATTTGAATCAAATATTATAACCTTTTTTAGAAAGAGGAACAAAATGGATGAACTTCAAAAAGCAGATTCCATTTTACAGTTTATGCTTACAAATGATGTGCGCACAAGCACAGCGTCTGCAAGGCCCTGCTGGGAAGTGGCTGCACAGTTCCTCTCACACAGGAATTTCATTATGAGCCTCCAGAGCCTCTGTGTGTCCTCAGTCAGAAAAAAAATGAATGTCTAGCAATTAGATCACCCTACAGAGGTTGATCTCAGTGAAGCGCATCTGTCTGTCCACTGTGCCATCTGTCTCAGAATTTAGTGTTGTTTAAACCTTTACTCCTCTGGAAAGAAATAATGCCTTTCTACAAAACTATCCTGATCCCACTGGAACCACTGGGTCTTTCTGTTATAATCATACTCTTAAGTATCATACCACACTTTCTCATTTTAAACCCGTTTAAAGTGCTATTGAACCTGTATTTTGATACTCAGGAACAGAAGTTAAAGGGGAAAATTACATTCTCGAGCCTGCCTACCTACAGTAAGCCTAAGGTATAATTATTGTCATTTGGTTTTAGCAACCAAGAAAATGCCTTTTAATTAACAGAAGCTAATACAAGATGATTTTAAAAGAACCAATTCCTATTGGACAAGAAAATAATAAATGCTATGTATTCATATCAATTTATCTTAGTGATTTAAATTTAATAATCATTATACGTTGGTATCATTTTTATTATTCTTTAACATACTTCAAAAAAAGCACAACCATAAATGTCATTTGACCACAAGTGATTTTAAATATTGTACCTCTTATTTACAGCTGCTTTTTCACAACAGGGGCCGTATGTGGGATGTAATGATTATAGAGACAGAAATGTCTCTTCAACATGTGATCACTTCAATAGCAAGTGCTTCACAGTCATCTACAGAGCTTGAAGAACCACATTTCTCCAGCAGGAAGAGATGGAGCTTATGGAGTCAGTCTTTTCCCAAAACTGACTATTCAGATAATTCTGACAAAAACGGATATGGAGAATTATGTGGCCGATAGAATATTCTTAAATTCTTTACATTTGTGAACAAACTATTCCTTTCTTCTAGCTGAGCAACTAGGCACCAACTTTATAGGTTCTTTTTAAATCATGTTTAACCCTTTGTTAATTGTATGCTATTTCTCATATTTCCTGAAAATAAAAATCTGATATATGAGAAAATACATTTCATAAGTCTCATGAGAACTTCTAAGCAAACAATAAAATTCAAAACAATATCTTGATAAAATAACCAAATAAAAATTCACAATACTTAAAAGTTACATAGTTACTCCACATACACTTTTACTAGAATGTAGTAAGTGGTTTTGTTAAGTTTTATTTTTAACTAATAACATATACATTTATGGAGTGTAAGTGATATTTTGATAAGAGTGTACATTATGGAATGTTCAAATCACAATAATTAGCCTATCCATCACTTCTAATATTTATTATTTCTTGGTGGTGAAACATTTAAAATCCTCTCTTTCAGCTTTTAATAGATGGATTTTATGACAACTGCCGTGTAACTAATGCCTGGCATTTGAGTGCTAACATTATATATTACACGAGTTCCTCAAACACAGGGTTGTGAGTTTAAGACCACAACATATGTAATTCTGGTGGATGTACAAATCAGAATTGTCCAATACTAATATTAATCTACCTTTGAACTTTAAATGTAGAGACGGGGAAGCTTAACGAGACAAATAGGCATAAGGACAAAAAGGTCACATGGTGCTGTGGTAAAAAATGTGCACTCTGAGGCTGGAGTGTTTGCGTTGGAAGTGGTGGCTCTGCTGCTGTTGACCAAACCGACTGTAAGCCTGTTTCTCATCTGAAAAGGGGCACAACAATTATGCCTTATTAAAGGCCCTTCAAATAATCACAAGCACATAATAAAAACTAGACAAATACAAAAATTAAATCGAAAGCAATTAATCAGAAAAACATACCATCGGACAAGATAACATTTGAAGACGTGGTATCAGAGTGAAACTGCCACTCTCTGCCCTGACCCAAGACTAGGCTCCCAAAAGGACAAGGACTTCCCCAGGTGATTTTTTGCATCCTACATTCCTCTCACATTCCTCTAAGGATGAGGGGATGGAATTTTTACCATTTCTACATGGTAGGGACCCTCTCATGACATATTCTTAGATCTAGTTACAACCTGCTTTATTTATTTATTTATTTATTTATTTATTTATTTATTTATTTATTTATTTATTTTTTGTATGAAAGGTCTTTATTGTCAGGGGAAGCTACAGAGCAGCATTAAGGAGGAGAGAAAAGAGAGAGAGACACAGCCGTGGGAAAAGAGGGGGAGAGAGAGAGAAAAGAGAGCTACAGCCTGGTTTATTATAAACTGGAGGTTCAGATTAGCCTAGCTCTTGATTTTCAAACAGCAGAACACAACTAAAAATTACAGGTTATCATGTTCGAAAACATATTGGTTTGGTATTCTAAAAGATAATTTCCTTTTAATCTATGAATTTATCTTTCTAAAAGGAGGGTCAAAATGACTAGAGAAATTGTTATAAATTTATCATTTCTTCATTATACTTTCATATCTACATATATCTGTCAAGTTTTCAGATAATTTTCAATATAGTACCCCTTTGTATAGTATTAAACAGTATATTGTATATAGTATATTATACAGTAATTCATATATACATATATATTATATACTCATTGTGTTATCTATAGCAAAATTGTTACATAGGAAACTGAGGATTTATAGCTCCATTTTCATGAAAGAAGAAACCAAAGCTCAGAAAAGTTAAGGTCAAGAGCAAATAAATGGAAAAAAGAGAGACTAAAATCCAGGCCTTCTGAAATGGTTTAGCTTCATTTAGCGGTTCATGCTTCTGAATGTTCCACCCAAATGTCTTTCCCTGACACTTTCTACCCCAGATTGGTACAGAACACCAAATATCGTATGGATAAGAGGAATATTTTAAATGGCCTCTTTACAACTTAGTTATCAATCTAGGAATATTCTATTTTCCATTGGTAAGGTTTTTAAAAAAAAAATAATCATTAAAGCAAGCTATTTCCTGCACATTTACTTGTACATCATTTAAGTGTACATAATTAATAATTTCTAGTTATTGAAAAGTCCACTTCCACTTATTTTTAAAGTCAGTTTTATGTTATATCTTGTACACTTAAATGCCCAGTAAAATGTGTTCACTAAATAAAACAGTCAAGAAGCAAAAATTTTAAAAAGAGAGACAGAAAGTAACTCCTATTCACTGTCAAATCCACTAGTTGGGGCCACTATCTCACTTATCTTGATTGTCTTCTTCCCACCCCACCACACCCACCCTAGTTTCTTGCATATTGCTTCCCACAGAATAAATGTTTAATGAAGGCATGGGTTTAAAAGTTCCTATTCCTGATATGTCTGAGAGAAATTTGTCAACGTTGCTCCTAATTCCAATTAAACTCATCTTCTGAAACACCGAACCTCCTAGTCTTCATTAAAATTATTCTTTTTAAAAGGTCATATTCTTTTAGTAAAAAAGAACAGATGACCTTCTTCACTCCTGCAAAGACTCTTTCTTATAAAATCTCAACTCACTTAAAATATGTGATTTTTAAAATACCCTGGCTTACAACTTGCCATACAATCATTCATCCCTTCTTCACAATTCCACACATGCAAGGGTACATGTCAAATCTCTTTAGCGTAGGGTATAAATGTCTTAACACAATAATTAAGTGAGTAAGGTGGTTAAGTATGTTAACCAGTTTTATGTAAGCATTCCAAATTGTATATCAAATGAGCACATTGTATCCCATAAATGCCTTAATGTAAACATGATTTATATATTTATGACTTAATAAATAAATAATCATTTTATATTTGTAACTTTGAAATGTATACATCTCAGTTCAGTTATAAAGCTCATGTAAAGCACATATTATTTTAAAGAAAACATTGGCTCCTGGGAATACAAACAGACAAACTTTTAAGAAATTTACCAATAATTGAGTACTTACAACATTAAGTACCTATAAGCAAATGAGATAAGTGCATTCTGCAGGTAAAAGAATTGAAAGAGAACTATATCAAGCGTTCAGAAGAACAGATGTCAAAGAGAAAGCAGTGCTTCTCCACGAATGGTTAAGGAAGGAAGGTTTCAGAATGGTGTTTGCTGTTTACTCTAGGAATGGGTAGAAAGACCCCATGCCAAAAAATAACTGAAGCTTAGTTTAATGTAAAAGAAAGCTGTTAGGTTTCAGCTGTAGAACCAAAGATTTACAAGTTCAAGCCCTTATTTTAAGTCTTAAGATTAAACAAATTCCCAAGTTTTGTGTACAGGGTCAAGGATTTTTCAAGCACAGGCCTCAATGCCAACTAGGGAAGAAAAGTTGCTTTGTTTTCCCTCAACTCCATAGTCATCTACAAGCAGAATGTGTCGCGTCCTTCTGTCCTGACCTATTTGGGGATACCACCTGTTGCATTTCAGAGCTACAGCTTAACTTGCAATGCTAGGGGTGTTTTCTCTTGCCATTCTTGCTGCATTTCCTCCTTTCCCAGATCATATATGGAGCATTTGGCAGAGCCAAGAAAACCATTCATTCTTCATTTCACATCTTCAGAACTTTTTCTCCTTATATCAGCTCAAGAGTGAATTAGATACACACATCTAGTAATTTCTATATTCATATAGTGACTATTTTCATGTAGAGAATTTTAATATCATTCAAGGAAAGGGAAAGATCTGTATGTGTGTAGAAAGAGCCGCCTGTCATCTCTGCCTTTTATAAGACAGACACACACCTTCTCCCTGAGAACAGTATCATCAGAATGGAGTAGTTGAAGTGCCTATTACGTAGATTCAACATTCATATATGTCAACCCTAAAATGGAATTAATCCCACTAGGTGTAAACTCTCTGTGAGCTACATACAGTTTAGTAATTTGATGCTGCTCAAGCAACAATAATAAATGATTACTTTGATGTCATTAAAGGAAGCAGTTCATAAAAATTATTATGAAAACATTTACTCCTATAATATCATCGTAAATGTTAAATAAAGATCCATTGACTGTTTCTTTATTAGCAATGATAAGGTCAAACTGGCTTCAGATTGTTTCTTTTACTTATACAAAATATTTAACGCTACTTGATAGTTTGGTCTGACATATGTAGGTCATCTCTCTTTATTTAAATGCTTCTATTACCTTTAACATAATTTTCATGCATCAATTAATTATATTTCTTTTGGTTTCTAGTTTTTGCTCAGTATCATTTTTTGCTCTGAAAATCTGGATGCAGCCCTTTGATTTTTTCAGGTTTGAAAAAGAATCACAATAGTATTTTCTTTTATATATCCTACTCACAAAAGCTATTTATTCTGAATTCAGTTTTTTTACTTCAGCTGTAAACCAGGCTATTATTTTTTAAGCAAAATAATGAATATATTACAGATGCATAAAGTATATTAAAAATTTTAACAGCCTCTATAAAAACAGAATGGGGCCTTCACAATTACTGGAATCTATTCAAAAATATCAAACATTATGTCCCCTTCCAGCAAGTGCTCACACACCCCCCTCGAGTTGGGCAAAAGCTGCTGTGAGTGAGCTCTGTAGTTCAAAGACAAAGATTGTGGTACCGAGCCCGGCAGCTGAGTGCCCGAGTGGCAGTCAGAAAGTCTAGAATCTGCACCAAGGCTAAGCCTTTTTTCTCCTCACAAATGAAACTGCATTCTCTTCCTGATGAATACTCTTTTTAGTAACATCCTTTATTGTATTCATTTCATTTTACGAAGCAAATTAGCTCTGTTTGATACCATCTATTGTTCTCATCACCTGAAACAGCAAGTAATGCTATAGTTTGGGGGGGAAAATGACATAATTAATTTTGTGTGAGTAAGAAAAAGATAACAGATTGCTGGAGATTAAAAACATACTTCAACAAATATATTCTTTAGCTGTATTTCAAATGGTAGGTGATGGGAAAACATTTCCAGGAAAATAGAATTTGCAAAAATATCATATAAGGCTTAGGAAAGCTAATTAGAGTATTGATCATTAAACAAGTCTTTTAGGTGAAAGTATGTGAGCTTATTTAAGAAGTGAATAATATAATAGTATAAAAGATCACTAGAAGGAAAAGAGAAATAACATACCATAATTGTATCCTATTAAACCCTCCTTATACTCTAGGGCCCGTTTGTTCAAACTAGCTGGACTTGGTCAGGGGACGTAGTGGCTACAATATAGAGCAAAATGATAGTACTACACCCACAATGTATTTTACTTAATCCTAAAATACCTACATCACTACTGTAGACATTTTATTAATAGCAAGACATAATTTATCTTTAAGAAGAAACATTTCCAGCTTATCTTTGTCATCAACAATTTCATCACTTTATTAGAGATTCTCATGCAGTGTTGTGTAATTTAATATGATTACATATTCCACTTGTTTATGAAGTCTGAAAGTGTAGTGTTATTGTATAAATTTTTGTTGCAAAAGTAGATTTTATCAATTGTCACATTTCTTCCTCCTTATGAGTGCTATAGAAGTATTGAGAATGTTTTATAAACTTTATTTGATTCAAAAAATGTCATTCCAGGTATGCCGTAAAATGTAAATAATTCTAATTTCAGATTTTTGATGTCAAAAGTATAGTACTATTCTACCCAGGCGCTGGTATTTCAATGAATAAAAATATATTAGTAGAATACTCAAACTAGTATTGCTAACTCTGGGTATTAAACATCTAAAGAAGATTTAGTCAAATCTTCCCCTTTTATAGATATGAACAAAAACTGTCCCTATATGTTTCCAAGCACATAGATTGCTTTAGTGAATATGTCTACGATTGTATTTCCCCTTCTGTGCAGGACACAATGGCCCTGTAGGAGAATAATACTGGTTACTACCAGTGCCGGCCCTGCCAGCAGCTCAACTGTGCCTGCAGCTGAGATAGCAAACTCACTTCTCCAATCTGACCGATAGGTGGACCCTTTTATTTATATTTAAATTTTATTTGGTTGCCAACATTTAAAAATTGTTAGATTTCACATTCAGAAGTCCACCTTTTTCCATGAAAATCCAAACTTGTGGTTACTCTTGAAAACTGAAATATCTGGTAACAATGGGGTTACATACACACTTGGTGGCAAAAAGCTGTATTCAGGATCTGCTCGAGAAAGGGCTTGTGTTCCCAGTGCAGTCACAGCTTACACCCAGGACACTTGACTCAGATCTGCCTGAGTGTTTGGAGCATTTGAATTGCTCACCCCACCTCTACATGTACTGAATGCAGAAGTGCTGGGAGCGTGAGAGAGGGCGGAATCTACATGGGTGGAGACTACGGTACCACCGCCACTGCAAACAGCTGTCTTGGCACAGGTCCAGGAAAGTTCAGTCTTGAAGAATGGGATTAGGACCTATCTATATTTCAACCTAGTTATTTTCCACTCTTCTTTCAGACACTTAATGCAGTGGAGAAGATTAAGCCTCTCGTCCCCACTTTGGAGCAACCACAACAGTTATCTGGAAGCCTCCCTTTCATACCAGGCTAGAAAGAATTGTGCTTATCGTAACCACTTTTGAAAGATTATATTCTTATCCCATTCTTCTTTCCAGAAAATAACTTCTACATATGTTGCTCAAGATTTCAAAGACACCATGTTCAAAATGCTAATGCATAAGGAAAGAGAATTGGAACCAAAAGAGTTTATCATATAAATGACCATATTTCCTTTATTCTTCTTATCCTTGTCTCTTTAACATACATAATGTTAATGTTATGTTATAAGCTATATCTCTTGGAAACAACATTAAAATTAGAAAGATAATCCACTTTCTACATCTGATCTTATGCAAAGAAGTAAATCTCACTAGTCCCTACCCTGCTTTCATCTCCATAGTCACCGTTTACCCAGTGAATTCCTGGTGTTGCATTCCCAGAGTTGAGGAAGCATGATCCATGGAGTAAGGGAGTGATCCATTGTGAAAATGGAACACAAATGCTTCCCTCAGGATCCCAAGTGCACGGGATGGGCCAGCGCAGGTGGTATAAGGGTTTGTTGGGAAATGCATGGTCTGCTTCTGCCAGGTTCTCTCCTTGGGACCCCAAACAACTAATTTAGCATCTCAGACTGTTGACTCTAAAGATCATTTGAGGTGGAGACAAACAAAGACGCCAAAATCTATACCTATACTGGTATTCCACCACCAAGTTGGAAAAACAGAACCACCACTGATGACCGAGTATTATAATGTTCTACTCCTTTAGATTGATAGCAACTCTGCCACACGGGGGGTAGTGCATGAAATTTCATACTGTGATAGTTAGATCCTTTCCTAATTGACAAAATGTAGCCATTGGTAAGAAAATATGGCTATGAAAGTAATTTTTAAAGATAAACAATACATTTAAGAAAAAATTACTATTTTTTTATTAAATCATAACTGTGTACATTAATGCAATCATGGGGTACAATGTGCTGGTTTTATATACAATTTGAAATATTTTCATCAAACTGCTTAACATAGTCCTCATGGCATTTTCTTAGTTATTGTGTTAAGGCATTTATATTCTACATTTAGTAAGTTTCATATGTACCCTTGTAAGATGCACCACAGGTGTGATCTCACCAATTACCCTCCCTCCACCTATCCTCCCCCCTCCCCTTCCTTCCCCTGCCTTTCCCCTTTCTCTGTATTGCAAGAATGGAGGAAAAAGTATCCAGTGTACTCAGCCCTACTATGATACTAACTGATAGCTTTCATATGAAAAAAAATTACTATTTATTATAAGAATAAATCAGAAATACATTAATTAAATTATCTCAACTCTGGCATGAATGGAAGTAGAAGACAGAGGAAAATAAAGTTGAAATTTTATGGAAGCCAATCTTGGAAATTTGTTTTAAAAATGTAATATATCAGATGTAGAACCCTCAATACTCCATTAAATGACCCTTTGGAGTAATGCTTAGTTCTACTTTAGAATGTGCAAGTTGAGTTTCCTCTTTGATATGACTAATCCCAAAGCTTTTATAAATGTAACTGATTGATAATATGCCTTATGGTCATTTACGTCTTATTTCTATGCCCTAACAAAAAAGCTAATAGTCAATTAAAATTAATATCTAATAAGATCCCCCTTAGTTGAATACAATCACAAATAACAAGTCAAATTGTGTTACTGGATTCCATGTTCAACACAGCAATTATGGGCATTAATGATTCTTCATTTTATATAAAATACAGTGAACAAATATATCGGCTCAAAAATATACTTATATCTCTATTTTATTCTTTTATTTAAAAAGATAATGTGTGAAAATTAAGAAATAGAAATTCTTTTAACTACCAAACTAAAATGGATACTTTTCAAAAACTTGTACATGTTAAAGGTTTATTTAACTTAGAAAAGACATGTTTTTTATAACTCTATAAAAAACCAAGCTCATTTTGCTTATGCCTTTCTCAAAGGAAGCAAGCAATGCAAACACCAAACTTTTAAAAATTCCCTTTAAAGTTTTACACTCAAACCAGAAATAACACTGAAGCAAAGAGAAGACTCAAATAAAAACATTCTAATATAAGAAAACCCTAGTGAGTTTATAAAATTTACTTTATTTTTAACCAAATTCACTGCTAAACACATGCACAGAAAAATTTTTTTAATTCAAATTCGTTTTTGCAGGTGTGATTCTACATCTGCAATTTCTTGAATTTCTTGGTTTCAGAAAAATCCATATTTGACATTAGCTATTCTTCTAATTAACAATTTACATTCAGGATGGGTATACATTATTTCATCGATTAAACAGCCACATGGCTATTTCAATTTGTAATTGAAATACTGCCATTAACATGTTAAAAATTCTCCTAGGTGATTATAGGCATATTGTACAAAGCAAAGATCATTAGTCAATAAACAGAACTCTAAGCTTCTAAGAATCGTGGAGTTTTGCTGTTTCAGATGAGGAAACTGAAACACTTTTTCTTGTGGCAACCAGTATGAAGGAATCAGAATCACAAATTTAATTTTCCCAGGCAAAGCATGAATGAAAGGAAAAATCAGGGGAACTCAGAAGAAAAATGTAAACCTCCCCACTCCAAGTAAATAAATACTTTTCTTCTAAATAATTTTTTCTTTTTTACTTAGGGAAAGGGAATACTAGGGGCGGAGGGTGAAGGTCAGAGAGAGATAATTAAGCAAATTGGCATTTGATATGAATTCATTCTAAAACTGACTGGTTTAAATCTCAGATTAACCTTCCTATATATCGATGCTATTATGCCAATTTTTTTAATCCAAAGATAATATTTAAAAGTTGTATTTGAAAGAAAAGAACAAGTTTCCATAAACAAAAAAAGCTATACTAACTATGACAGAGTGAATTTCAGTCTTAAGACCTACAAACCCATGCGTAATTAATGCATATAATTGCCTGCCTAGGTAAATGTGCACATCTAACTCCCTAAAACTATGCAGCTGTAAATAAGACTGGCTTTGGTGTTTGTTGTCATTCATTTGCATGTCTTTTAGTTTCCTTGCTTTGCATACCATGCCTTACATAGCCCATTTGCAGGCAGAGTCACACCTATGGTCAGGTGAGCCACTGTTCCACATCTAACAGAAGAACCATGTGCTACTGTGAGCATCGCTGGTAACAGTTACTCATCATGTTATCATCTATTTGAAGATATACCCTGAATTAATGTGCTCAAGATGAGTAGACTTAGTTTTTTCTCTGTTGCTTATAACAAATACCTGAAGTTGGTTAATACATAAAGAAAAAGAATTTTATTTCTTACAGTTATGAAGGTTGAGAAGTCCAGGATTGAGAGGCCACTTCTGGCGAGGGCCATATTGCTAGTGAGAACCTTCAGAGAGTTCTGAAGAAGGGTAGGCATCAGATGGCAAGAGGACTACACAGACCAGCTCAGATCTCCCTTTCTTATGAACCCACCAGCCCCACTCCCATGATAACCCATTAATCCACTAATTCATTAATCATTTATCCATTTATGAAGGCAGGGCTTTCCTTCTTGACACAATCACCTCTTCAAGGTTTCACATCTCGACACTGCCACATTGGGGATTAAATCTCAGCATGAGCTTCAGAGTAGACAAACATTCATACCATAGAAGGAGCACATAATTCCTATGCTATGAACAGAAAACCCTAGGCCCAGTACTGCTCCTTGTATTTCGAGTAGGGCCTCAACATTCATTACCTGAAGAACACAATTTCGTGAAGCCCTTGTTTCAAGACCCTAAATTGTGGCAGCAAATAAACCCTTCAAATAAATCAATGCCATTATCAATAAGGAGAGCTCAGGTACTGAGAAGATAACATTTTAAGCCTATCCCCTATCCAGCATGTCACGTATATGGAATTCAAGCTATATCTTAAAGAGGCTAATTTTTCAGATATAGTTATTTAAATAAATTATGTTACAAGAAAGAATGAAAATATAGTAGAACCTCTGCAGGTTAACCACCCGAGAGACTGTAACAAACTGGTCAAAACATGGAGGTGGTCTACATAAGAAACAAGGTCTATTGTACTCAGATGTACATGTGGTGCATGTCTGGTCTATGAAAATTAGGTCAACCTAAGGAGGTAGTCAGTGTAGGAAGGTGGTCAACTATGGCGGTTCTATTGTATATACCACTCAGTATAGTAAAATAGAAGAACCCTAAATAAGTAACTGTCCCTAACAAGCAGTTCCTCTGTATGCTGTTCACTATCTTCTTCTCAACCCTGATCCTCCTTCATCTCCTCCTTATTTCCCCCACATCAAGGCAACATTGCCTCTGACAACTGACTGATTAGGTAGGAGAAAAATCAGATTGCTTCTTTGAAACATGAAAACAATACACGGGGTGGTTGCATGCAGTTAATAACTTGCCAATTCAGAGTTGCATAGCCAAAATGACTTGAAAAAACTAACCATATTTGTAACCGACTAGAGTAGTCAGTTCAACCAAAATGACCAAAATGTTTCAGGGTGCATTTATTTCACTGCCTCTAATATATTTAACTTTATTGTAAATTTGTTAGACTATAAACATTTTTATTTACATTATATAAAATCTGTCATGGAAAAATAATGAAACAGTTCTTCCCAGATACATGTGGGAAGAAAAATAATATTGTACGTATTTCCTTGTATGCTTAAAATCTATTGTGCAAGTGTTACCAATAAATTTATGCTACATCTTATTCCTACCTTTGTCAGACATTGATGGTTGTCTACCTAATGGCAATTTCCCCCCTTTTTTTCCCTTGCTAAATATACCTCGAGTTTGTTTGGGTATCAGAAAGCCTTACGCTTCTTGGTAGAAGGGCATATGTTCAGTAGTTCAAGCCCATCCAGGTAATTCCCTTCTCCTAGGCATGGTCAGCACAAGCATCACTACAGTACACAACTGCTGACCAATTGGTCACAGGTAGGATATTTGACACATTTGGTTTATAATTTCAGCTAAAGTTTTCCATCACAAGTCCCATGCAGAGGTACATGTATCATGTCTGAAATTCCCCGTCATGTCTGAACGATGTTGAGTGAGGACCCAAGGAGAAAGCCACTGACTAAACACTGAGCCATTTGCTTCACCAGTTACAGAAGTGCCTGCCAGCCACTTAACTTCCAGTTATGGAAGATAATAAAATGCCCTTCAAATTTCAACCACATCTTAAGGTGAGTTTGTTGCCTGAAAAATCATACTAACTAATACGCTGCCCTTTAGAACAAAATAAAAAGTAAACATTTGCAGATTTCTGCCTTATATAGGAATTGGCATCATATAAGTAATTTAGTAATAGATACCGAGTGTATGCACAAATATGTGCCGTTGCTTTGGCAAACAACAGAGAACCGAGCTTCATCTTACTTGGCCTAATTAAAATATGTCTTCAAACATTTAGAAATAAAGCTGTGTTTTGTACATAGACCTTTTCAAATATCCAGTATGTTTTAAGATGTAAATATCACATCCCTGGTCCATCAAACTTTGTCTATAAAATAACAAAACAGTGTAATGGAATCTTCCTATTTTTCTAACTGAACAGTTGATTTTCTAATGAGAAAGTTTTCACCAACAACTTAAACTAAAGTATATTTCATATTAAAAATGCACAAAAGCTTGAACCTATTCAAGCCATCTTAATGTGCTCCCATCCTTTGGGGATAATTCCCACAGGTGTACGTGTAAACCATGCCTTGGCACTTTTAAAATAACTTCTGGAAAACTTAAAAATCACAGAGTGTGAATCAGCCCATGCTTACGAAGGTGGGCCATGTTCATCATATTTAGTATTGTGACATAGTAGATTATTTTCTTTCAGCGCTCGAAAGGCACATACTTTCCAAAAAGGAAATACAGTTCTGTATATCTGGTTCACATAATCCAGACCTGCACTGTCAGTGCCTGAAACAAATTACTGTTTATATTAGAAACCTAGTTTAATAAATTAGGTCTGGTCCATGAACTGTCAAAGTCCTTATAGTCTGCAATTCATATATAACAGATGCCTTTTCCACGACTCTTAACTAGAAGTGGCCAACGTGATTGCTTCCTCCTTGCCATTACTACATTCTGTAGGTTTAGTTATCTACTGCCCACAGAGAATTAAAAACAATTTAAAAGGGCATCTGGAATAAAGTACTCTAAAGGAAAAAAAAATCTTTCCATATACAATAACTTTCTGTTTAGGTCAGAGAATTATTCAATAATTGACACTTGTTTAAATAGACCATTCAGGATCAGTTTGGTTTTCCAATCACAGATTGAGTTACAGGACCATTTTTTCCAAACTCACTTTGAAAGTCCTAATTTCCAGCATATTTGTGGCACCACTATGATTAACAGAGTAGCTAATTTTTGCATAAGATACGAACACATTTTTCAAAAGTGTTGTAAATAATTCACTAATTTTTCCACAGATTGTTTATAAATTATGAATTTTAGTTTACTTGCCCTAGTTTAGAAAATATACCGGTAAAACAGGGGGGCTAAAAGCAGTAATTTTAGCTTAAGAATTTATAGAATTTAAATTTCATGAAGAAGAGTGCTTCTTCCATCTTTTATGCTACTTTCCACACAAGCATCCCTTTAAGAGTTGGACCAAGAAATCCGTGCCTGCCACCTATCCGTATCTCTGCCTCTTGCACTGTTTGCACTTCACACAGGAACAGTTGTTGCATAAAAAGTTAATAATGATGCACATCTACAAAGATTAAATAATAAGGCCATGGAAATTCACATCAACTCACATCAACACTTACACATTTAGACATACAGACACTTTTTAGCCACTAGTATTTTTTTAAGGCTCTACTTCCAAATTCTATGTTTTAATATGTTTGGTCAGCAAACTCTCAATTCTATAATTTCTATGCAAATAATTAAGAAAAATTGCCTTTGCTTATGTCTTGAAAGGTAAACAGAAAAAGTGCTCAATGACATTTTAACATTTATGTCCAGTAATACATTGATATTTGAATACAGCAAAAGTTATTTTGAGTATGAAATGAGATGATTTCCTTACAATAATAAAAATAAGTTCTGTTAAGGAAATTTTTAAAATCTTATAGGTTTAAAGCGTTCACAGTAGCTACTGCAAATTGTTCTTAGTACAAAAATATAGGCCTCTTAATACAATGAAAATGCAAGTAAATGATGGTCACCGACTCTTTACAACACAACACAGTGCTTTGTGAATATGTAATCTTATTTTAAATTTCATTCTTGTTCTTCGATCTTTCAAATGATTATAGTTTTCCTGGAGTGAAAATAACTTAAACTTACTAGACTTTTTAATATCTTTACAGCCAAACTGCTACAATTCTCACTTTGCTAATCTGTAATTCTCACAGAAGAACTGGCAGCGTTACCCGGCCTTTAGCAAGGACCCTGAAGTGAAATCACTTAAAACTTCCTCTATTTTAATTTCAAATGATGTATTCTGTATATAAACCACACATATATGCTCTATCAAATACATCGACATGTACCTGCGATGTTAACATTTCTTCCTAATATCATCACACTGGGAATATTCATGCGTCATAGAAGCATCGGCTTTTTATAGAAAGGTAGAGAGCTTAGATATCAGGAGCTCCATACCCTTATCTTACCTCTCAGAAGGTCAGGCGTTTTAGGTGATTTTTCTGAGGTGCCATAGCTGAGTAGGGGCGGATTCTAAGTTTGACCCTGCATCTTATTATCATAATAGGTTTTCAGCCGGGTTGTCCATTAGAATCACCTGGGAAGCTTTGTGAACAAAATAACCAACATTTCCGCCCCTACCCTACATTTTAGCTGGTAGAAGATGGAGCCAAGTCTTGGGGACTTTTTCACGCCTTCCTGGTGATTCTGACATAACCTAGATTTAGAACCACTGGACCACTGCTCTCTGTAGCACAATTTTATATTTCAAAAGATTAGAATTGAATTTCCAGATTTACCATCATCCTTTCACCATCTCGGTTGCTCTCCTAAAAGCAGTTGACAAATGTATTTGAATATTCAGAGAATGGAGCTGAAATCTGATAAGTAGAAACTTGATTTCATAAGAACCCAAATGTGCAGGACACTTAAGGAACAAGACTGTGGTGACTATACTCCAGTCTCAGTAGACACAAACTAATCAAAACAAAATATTGACATTGACTATTAAAAAGTAAAGGGGGAGAAAACATCTTAATAGAGGATAAACAAATATTTAGTAAAACTCAATTCTATTTGCTCATAGAAAATCTAAGAATCTAAATATGATAAAATTAAACATCTTTTCCAAACTAATAGTAAATTCACAAAATATGTAGAAATTATCATCTCTCATATATTCTAGCCATAGTACTAAAATACCACTTTTTCACCTAAAAGAAAACAGTTATACCTCCCCCCACAGTTACCATCACATTTTTAAAATTTATTAAAAATATTCGGTTGACAGTGAGGATTTTAGGAAACCAAGCACATTCATACTCCGCTGATAATTATGTAAGTTGATATAACCCTTGCCTCTCAGAGGCAAATTATCAGTTTGACAGCCTTAAATTGTCCATTTCTTCTGACTTAGTAATTCCATGTTTAGAGTTAACTCTAAGATGATGTAAGAGTAGTTCATGAAGCTTTACATGAAAACATGCTTAATAGCATATTACTAATAATAATATAAAATACCAGAATCAATTTGAATGATACTAATAGGAGAACAAAACAAATAATTGATAGGTCAACCATATGATGCAATATTATCCACCAATTCAAAAAACTAACTTGGGCTTGGCACCTGTAGCACAGTGCTTATGGCACCAGCCACATACACTGAAGGTGGCAGTTTCAAACCCAGCCTGGACCAGCTAAACAACCGTGAAAAGTGCAACAAAAAAATAGCTGGGTATTGTGGTGGGTGCCTGTAATCCCAGCTACTTGGGAGGCTGAGGCAAAAGAATTACTTAAGCCTAAGAGTTTAAGATTGCTGTGAGCTGTTATGCCACAGCACTCTACCAAGGGTGACATAGTAAGACTCTGTCTCAAAAAAAAAAAATTAGAAAATCAACTTTGAAAACTGTTTAATGATACATAAAAATAGTCACAATAAAATATAAAGTAAAAAAAGCTATGCAATAGAACAATACATAATCAACCCTTATTTTGTATGTGTATATACACCTCCATGTACATATACATATATACACACATACTTACTAGAGATTGATTTAGAAGCATACAGGCATAAAAATGCTATCAAACACTATCAAAAACTACCAAAACACTATCAGTTATTATATCTGACTTGAGAAATTATAAGTACTGTACTTATTTCAGGTTTTACAAATTTTTGGATTTTTAAAATTTTTATACTAAACCTGAAATCATTTTAGAGCCAGAAAAAAATAGCTGTATTTTCCAAAAAGCCCAGATTTTGTTTGGGGATTAGTGTCAGTTTACCCCAATTTACTAAATGTTTAAAGCACATACCTGGAGATAAAAGCACAAAGGCTCATGATAGCAGAATATGGCTCCCAAAGTGAGTTAAAATGATTTTAGGAGGAAAAGGAGACTATAAACTAATTTGCTCACCTCTATGACTCTGTTTGGTACTTATTATTATCCCAACTTTCCATTTTACAGATGAAAATACTGAGGCTCCAAGTGGTTAACCAATGTACATCTAGGGATCCGAACCCACATGCACCGGGCCCTTTCCTAACACCTCCCTGTCTTCCACACAGAATTGGAAGACTATGATCTCCAGTTTTAAGCTGAAACTTGGAAATTTTCATATTTTGGGGCCAAATTGAGATTCTCATAAAAACATAAATGAATCAGAAGCGAGGCTATTTCTTTTTGCAATGGCATCTGAGAGCCAGTAAAAATGAAAGGGGTCTGCTTCCAGCAGCCATAGGCTCCCTGCAGGAGTATCTTCATGTGTGTTCCTTAAGCAGCCACCGTGTGTGGGGGACGCCGCTATGCTTCATTAACCCCTGTGGGCTCAATGGGTGAAATCTTATATGAGTGCAAATCATTCCCCCTCAGAAATAGTTTCATCTATGTCTGCTATTTAATACATCTACACATGAAATTTTGTAAACCCAAAGAACTTTAAAGGAAGATTTACTATTTCTATAACAACTGAAACAGGGTTCAGAAGAAACTGATGTTTCTATACCACCTTGGTTGCAAATTTTATCCAAAAGCCAAATATAAACAAAGAAAAACACTTGCGCCTAGGCAAGAAAGACCCTATTAATTAGACTGTCAGTTTGCAACCCATTTTATCTTTTATAATTCTTAAAATGTCTTGTACAAGCCTATGAACTTGAATGAGAACAATTTCTCTTCAAAAATATCATCCTTCCTGATCATGCATGCTTAGTACAATCCAAATGTTGGTTTATTATACTCAAAATTAAATTCAAACTAAAAACAATGTAGAATTAAGCATGTTAAGAGGCTGCATGATAATTTTCATCATGATTTTGATTGTATTTCATATATTATCCACTTAAGATAATCGAATAAATAATCTTGGATTTTTTAATAGTGATTCTATTAAATTACATAAAGTCAACAACTAAAGATTAAAAAGAGCGTGGTTTTATTTGTCACTAACATCCTACCTCACAAAAAAATAAGAACAGAAAGCTTAAAATTCTCTTTCAAGAAATGAAACTATTTCATTTTGTAAACCCCAATATTTTATCATAACTGACCGTCTGAGGCTCGTTTGCCAACACGTGAAGAAAGGCTCCTTCAATCCTATCACAGGGTCAGAAATTTCCAGCATAAACAGCATTTCTAAAGCATTCTTTTAAAGAACAAGTATTTTAATTTCTCTAAGGTGTTAATATTTTGAAATAAGATGATCCATTTTCATAATTTCTTACCTAATGCTGCAGTGATCCCTGAGGAAATAGGGCCATAACATGAATAAATTTTATCAGGAAACGCACATTGTGACCACAGGGAAGCCTTGGTGAGGAAGAACAAAGGAGTTGCAGTTTTTAAATTGCTGAATGAAAAATTGTGAATACACTCTTCTCATTTGATATTATAGCTTAGGACCAAACTACAGGAGCTTCACTTAAATATTTTTCTCTTTTTCTTTCCCTTGTATCTTTCTATGTTGGTAATTAGCTTTTCACGAGTTTTATTTGGCATCCATCTTTTATACCCATGTTTCTTTGGAATGCATTAAGTGTCCTTTTCTTAAGCTGCTTTGGGATTCAAAGTCATGTCAACAGACTCAAGGATGTCAGAACACTCTTGGACGATACTTGCTACACTGACTTAAAATAGTCTTGGAAGGATTCTGATGAGAACATCAGAACTCTCTTTGTATAAATTAGAAAAGTTAAAGATGTGGTTTTCCTAGTGTGATAAAGTAGGTAGTATTGTACCATTTTCCATACTTACACATGTCATCATTTTTCACAATTTTTTAAGTCTGCACATGTTCACAATGATCAAAAGTGAAATGTGTCTCTAATACAAACCCCAAATGGGTGTCTGTAATCTTTGAGGCATCTCATAGAAAGTGAATCATGCTACTTTATTCATTTCTAGCTTTCTTTATGCTATAATCATAAATACTTACAAGACAGCTGGTAGAAACTGACTCCAAATGAGAAATTTATACTCTACATTTTAGTAAAATCAGTTATTTTAAAATTTGGTCCTACATTTCTTGAACACCTAGGCATGTCTGTTGTTTGAATTTTCATTGGAACTCCCTTCTGAAGGAACACTAACCAAACTATAAAATATTTTAATAAAGTCAACTTCTAAATAATTTCTAAATGTAGCATCTAACCAGGCTCTATGGCTTGTACGCTTACAATAAAATGAAAATTTTAGTTTTCTCTTTTCATTTTAAAACACTTAAAATAAATAGTTGAATGTTTTTTTTGGGGGGGGGGGTGTTCTTGGCTATATCTTTGAATTCCCTAAAGTTTTATCTTACTATATACACAATCAAGCTCAACATCACGCATCATCTCCTAGAGACTCTCATTCTCCAAGTGTAGGTTTGACATAATTTTTGCATGAAAAATAAAAAGACATGGATTCAGAGAAACCTATTGTGGAAAATATTAATATGCCATACAGTCTCAGCCTGTATCTGTTTAAAGCAGCATTTCTAGAGTTTATTTCTGTGTTTACTAATATTCAACTATTATCAGCTATGTCAAAAAGAACTAGAATTGTGTATTGGGGGTTAATAAAAGAGTAAAACATAATCCTAACGATGCGTCCTTGAGATTATGGGGATACAGGAAATGTTCCAAGACAACTAAGGAATTGAAACCAAAAGCATGCGTGATGAGCAAGTTCCATTTATATAGGTCTGTTCCACCTTTGTCTGAAGAGGAGGTCTGGACTGACTCTGTTAATCCACTGCAACTGCAGAGGGAAAAATGGTTGGGGTTAGGTAAGAGTAAATAGACTAGGTTTCTACTTATTTCCAATCAATTAAAAAAAACTGTTGAGCATCTTTACAAAAGGCACTATACTACTAGAGAATTAAGGGTTTAAAAATATATTATACACTCTTCCTTCCCACACTTATCCTGAAAAAATTCATGCCAAAAAGTAATTGTGTGTCAGTTTTACACTAGGGAGAGCAAGACAAATCAGACATGTCTTATTTTAAAGTAAATCACAGTGTAGAAAAAGAAAAGGGATGAGCAATTTCATTGTAATTGTCTGACATATTCTATTACTTGGGATAAAATAAGTGTATAAAGAGTAATAATGCAAGATTTCATAAGAGAACTGCATTGAGGATAACCAATTAATGAGAAAGAATCAAGTAAATAATCCATAAGTGTCAGCTATGTGAAAATATTCCTCTAAGCTTTGCATGGGTTATCTTAGTCGACCTTTCAGAAAAATCCTCCTTCCATGCAGAGTTTCCCAAGGAAGGGGCAGATCAGGATATGAAGGCAGAAATTCTGTCTCCAGAGACTGTTTAACCATCTCACCTCTCAAAATACATGAGTGATAAGACAGAGTGCTCATGATCAAGAAAGCTCATTGGTAATGGCTCTTGAGGGAATTGGAATATTTGTTTATTCGGCAAACAATTATTGAGTTGTCCGTTGGTTGCAAAACACTCTATGAGACACCACAGATACACAGGCAAATAAATAACAAAAATATGTTAAAATAAGCCAAACTGATGAATAAGTAGTATTTCAAAACACAAAGATGAAGCAGATTAGGGATTAGAAAGAAAAAAGGCATCCTTTTGTAAATCATTTTTGTTGAAATAAATGCAAAGGATTATTTCTGCATCTAAATGCAGAAAATATATGTCTTAAATTTAAATTCCATTTTTAGAGAAAGGAGAGGGGAGAAAGCAGAAGTAGGCTTTGGGCTTTGTAGTAGGCAACCTGTAAAGTGGCTCTAAGTATTCCTCGCCTCCTGGTATTCATGCCTTTGTTCAGCCTTCTCGAATGTGGTCAGACAGATTGACCTAGTTGGAATGAATAGAATGTGGTGGAAAGGAAAACGGTATCACTTGTGAGGTTGAGTTATAAAAAGAGTGTGGCTACCATTTTGGGTTTTCTTTCTTGCCATCTCCAGGATTGCTCCCACTGCGGAAGCCAGCTGCTGCATCTTTAGACAGCCCTGTGAGTGAGTGAGTGACTGAGTGAACTTAAAAGTGATTCTGCTCCCTTCCCCTGGCAAGCCTGAGATAAGACCCCAGCCCCAGCTGGCAGTTTCACTACAAGCCCCTGAGAACATTGAGTCAAAACACCCCAACAAAGCTGCACCCAGATGCCTGACCCCCCAGAAACTAAGGTCATAAGTATTTGTTTTTTTTAAACTGCAATTCAGGAAAAAGGTATTTCTCAGCCCCGGATAACAAATCAGGCCTAAAGCACTTCAACCTCTCCTGATATTATTCCATTTTGAGTCATCTATACATGGCCAGGCACAGGGGCTCACACCTGCAAACTTAGAGCTCTGGGAGGCTGAGGTGGGTGAATGGCTTGAGCTCACAGATTTAAGACTGACCAGTCTGAGCAATAGTGAGACTCTGTCTCTACTAAAAATAAAAAACTGAGGCAAGAGGATCACTTAAGCCCAAGAGTTTGAGGTTGCTGTGAGCTATGATGCCACAACACTCTATCAAGGGAACAAAGTGAGACTCTGCCTCAAAAACAAAACAAACAAACAAAAAACCCATGCACAAATTTTCTTCATAGAATCCTATTTCATGAAAAGAAGGAGAGAAGCAAAGGAGAAAGTTGTTGAAAGGGAAGAAGAGAGAGAATAAGAAAAAGGGATAAAGCAAAAGCATCTCTGAGCACATCCCCTGATCAAGAGAGAAACTCTGAACTTAAATGTATGAGATTGTGTGTGCAGAGTCTACTGGATATGCATTGCATCTGATTTTTGTGGTTCTGTGTAGTAATCCTGGCATATACATAGTTTTTATTTATTATTTTGTGTTTCCTCATACTTGCACTTTGAATGAGGTGAGAGTGTTGGCGGAATCAATTTGAAAGTGTGACCGTTTCCTTAGTTGACATTTATTCATTCACGATTTCTGCTTCTTAATTAATCATATAGTTAATACTATCTGTGGCCTAGAAGTTCAGTTAGAGATACATCTTTTTATAGACAATAAACAATATGTACCAACTGATGTAGCCCAGCATGTATGGGTAAAGTGGGCATTATTTTTTATTTGCTTTCAGATTGCAGAGCAGGGTGAACAATAGACAATAAACAAGTTGCTTTGTATGGCTTTTGTAGGACTTGAAAAGATTTTTGACTTAATGGAAACTGATGTTTTGTTGGAAGAACAAAAGAACCAATAGAAGATCCACATGGTAAGTGCCCTAAACATATCTTCACAAAAGATACACTCACATTTAACTCGAAAATTGGGTGATAAAGGTTAGTTTGTAGTGTAGAATTAATACGTGGTATCTCACTAAGACTCTTCACCTTCTGCCTTGAGAAAACTTTCAAGGTTTCTACAGATAAAGAGAAAGACTCAAGGACAGGGGACCCCTCAAATATGTAGATGACACTGTCATCTTTTCCTTAAGCTAAAGACCTTGAAGCAATGGTGAAAGAATATAACCTAAGAGCAAAGAATCTGGAACATCATATAAAAGAAGCATATGCAAAATCACATCAAGTACATACATTCAAGTGGAAAAGCTGGCTGCAAAAAAAATTAGGCATTACAAAGGAGTGTTTGTTGAGGCCATATGGCGCACATTGTTACAACCCAGAAAGGTTCAGAAAGCAGAATAGACCCTTGTTAGCGTCTCTGCAAAGTTGAAAATGATTCGTTTTCTACATTTAAAGAACTATCTATGAGAAAGAGAGATGAGATATGATACTTGTACATGCCTGGTTTTGGCAACTATAGCAAACGCACACATATTTAACATTGAGAAAGAATAAAATTTGTGCAATAAAATAGGAAACACTTTGAGTATGGTATAACATGAAGAGACAAAAGAACAAGGTAGACAATTACTAGGAAGAAAAAAGCCTGGCTTTCTCTGAAGATGTAATAGATTAGAGCCTGGTAAATGCCTAGGGTAAATAGCCTTTCTCAGTAGGTCAAAGACATGAGTTATATCCTTTTCTGAAGTTAGATCCGGGTCTTTATAAATTTATGTGAATGGAAATCGTCAAAGTACATAGAAAAAAAGATGCAAACATTATGATTCTCTTTAATTCTAGGGGAAGCTTGGGCCTTGGTTATATTTCTTTAAATTACTCCTACCTTACACTTTTACCATGTCTTCTTCCCCCTTGAATTCAGAGATAAAACAAGAAGTAAAAGATACAAAAATTTTCTTGGTTCTATTAACAAAATATAAAAAACAAAATACAATCTCTCTTGGAGGCAAACTGAATAAGCAAATATTGGGATAATTATAAGCAAAATAAATGTGTCAAGCCTTATGCTTGGGGTCAAGATGAACAAAACAGACAAGCTTAATGTTTGATGTGGAAGCAAAGGAAGAAAAAAATAAATCGTGGCAAATGTATTACAATTGTACAAAGAGATGTTAAGGAGGTATACAGATTGCAATGGCCATGCATAACAAGCAAACACAAATGAACTGAAGTATCAGGAAAGGTTTGTGCTAATGAGTTCTTTCTAAACTGGCTTTCTAAACAAGGATGAAGAAGAGAGATGCAAGTGTTTTGTGAGGCATGGGAAGCTGAGGAATGTTATGTGTATGTGAGTGAGCACGTATACACATTTATCCATGGAGAGAAGAGGGCGTAAGAACAGATAAGAGAAAGAAAAAGATCTTCATAATACTATCTGAGGAGAGAAAACAAGTCTAGTATTTCTTGGGCATAGGGGTGAGGGAGTGATACAAGCTGAGACCAGAGAAGCCAGCAAGATCAGATGGTGTAGAACCTTGGACTTTATTCTGAGGGCAACTGAAATGGAAGGTGACCAGCTAACCATGGAGCTTCTCTTTACCAGGCGGAGATTAAAGAAAATGACTATTTGGTAACCCCCTAGCAATTCTCTGACTCAGATGTACGTCCTGAAGGATCGGATCCATATTAAGTTCATCCCTGTGTTTTATATCACGTATCTTACGGGCATAAGCCGAGCCGTAACTAAACAGGATACAGCATCAGAGGAAGCTCAAGGGCCCTGAGAGGACAATGACTAGATGTTACCAGAACTTGGCATCAGGAAAGGTCACTTGCACAGGGGAACAGCTCAGAGCTTTCTGGAAGTTGTTACCTGGAATAACAGGTGTGGTAGGCTAAATAATGTCCCCAAATCCCTAGAACCCAGGAATGTTACTGTTTCTGCCAACAGGCGCTTTGCGGGTGTGATTAAGTCAAGGATCTTGAGATAGGAATTATCATCCTGGATTATCTGGGCAGGCTCTAAATGTCATCACAAGGGTTACAAGACAGAGGCAGGAAAATCCAAGATGTAAGAAGGCAATGTGACAACAGAACCAAGGGGAGGAAAGGTGATACAATGACATACTATGAGTTTAGGAGTATAGGTGGCTTCTAGAAACTGAAAAAAAGCCAAGGAAATAGGTTTTGTCCCCTGGAGTCACCAGAAATCAGCCCTACCATATCTTGATTTTAGCCCTGTAAGATTCATTTCAGACTTCTGACTTTCAGAACCGTAGGAGAATGTTGTTTTAAATTACAAAATCCATGGCAATTTGTTAGAGCAACAATAAGAAATGAACAAAAAAGCTGATTTCAATATAGGACATGGCATGCTACTATAAATCACAGCATGATTCTGTGTTCTAAGTTGCCCAGTACAATCTTGGTTTACAACTATTAGCCCAGCTTTTTTAATAACAGGGTCCCCTTTGTCTCCCAAAAGTGCTCTTACTTGGATTACAAATCTGTATAAACAGGGCTATTGAGGCAGGTGTTGGGAATGGCAAGCAGAAGTCTGAGAGCAAAAGGGACATTTACATAGAGGTAGCCCGTGCCCGCCATTCTCAGTTGCCTACGACACCGTTTATGAAAAACCACAGCAATCTCACAAAACTCAGAGATTAGACACCGATTTATTGCTTGAAAAATATGCTCTTAAATAAAGAAGACAAGGCAAGGAAGTAGTGGCTCCTGCATAAAGGCACAAGTAGAAAATCAAAAGGAAGAAAACTCCCCCAGTCAGGACAGCCCTTCTGAGAGCTGACAATTGGAATACGTGAGCTGATGAGAGGTAAACACCATCTCAAAACACCAATCACATAGCACATTAGCACAGACAAGCCAAGTGTAAGGGGGCTTCCAAGTGAATGTGCCATGTGTTTGGAGGTTTGGTGTTCTAATAGGTAGAATTCAGGTTTCTGAGGGAACAAAAATATCTCTGGGTTAAGTGTGTGTTAAAAAGACCCCCAGGACCCCACATACCAGCTAGTTTCACCCTTCCTTGTCAGCCACGCACAGGAACTATCTTATCGCCAGGAGGTTGTTTGACCTGCCCTCATGACTCACGCCTCTTGTATTTGTGAGCCGTGCTACTTCCCTGTCTTATGAATAAACTGTGGTTCCCAAGTTTCTCCCATTTAAGCCCCTAACTACTTCTCTTCCTATTGGCCCAACTGGTCAATCCATCACAGCCTGGAAGTCCAATCCATCATGTCTGCCGCTCGTCCCCTTACTGTAGCTTGTGTCGCAGCCCACGCTCTTTTCTACACATGGGATATTGTCTCTCTTCCCTCTTGCCCTTTATGAATCCTTTTGTGACTCCGATAGTTCTGCAGGTCTCTTGATTATCTGAGTACCTATTGCATCCCTATCCCACTATTAAGTCATTTGTTGAAATTTGCTTCACTCTTCTCAAGCCCTGCACTAGTTTTTGATGAGCAGAAACTATACCTTAAACCATTTACTTCCCTACAATCCTGCATGTATAAAAGATGCTCAGTAAATGAGTGTTAATTATTGGTTGGTTTTTCAGCAATCACATTTTGCTTCTCTTTTCTGGACACTTCCACTGTAGCACACACTGTAATGAGTTGGTGTTAAACAGTATTGCACAGGAAACACTAGGTCATGTATATTCCCGCATAATACGGGATCCCTGTGCATTCATTGTGTTCACATTCAACACGGACTCAGTCTCTCAACCCCCGGATCAGGGTCTGGTCTGTTGATAAACCTTTCTGATATATTTTGTAATTCCCTAAATGACTTCTTTATTGCTCTATATTCTATTATCTCTTTTTTAATATTATCTATCTCTTTAGTGAATTTTTCACTCATATCTTGAATCATTTTCTCGGTTTTCTGAGATGGTTCTCTGCCAGTTCTTCAATGCCATTCATCTTTCTTGCCATCCATAATCTGAATTCCATTAGCTGGCATTTCAACTACTTCCTTTTTGTTGGAGCTCATTGCCGGATTATATTGCGATCCTTTGGGGGTTGTGAGGCAGCCTGTTGGTTTGTGTTGCAGGAGTTCTTATGCCAGTGCCTTCTCATCAGGGGCTGCCTCTCTCAGCTCAAAACAGAGAGCAGATATGGTACACCTGTTCTCCTCCGCTGAGACCTCTGTTGTTGATGAAGATGGGGATGAGTCCTTGGATGGTGAGCTTGGATCCTACTCTGGAAGTTTGAACAGATCGGAGAGGGGAAGCTGTTCTGTCAGCCCTTAACACAGCTGCTCTGCTGAGTCTCCCTTATTCCCTGTGTTTGTCACTGGGTTGCTGTGGTAGGGCTGGGCCCAAGGGCCTACGTGAGTACACAATGATTCTTTTTAAGAACTACATAATAATTTGTCATTACACAAATGTAGCAGGCATTATTCAACACCTCCCCGATAATAGGCATTCACTTGACTTCCAGTTTGTGGGTGTCTGATTTGTTCCTGCTGCCTCAAACACTTACATAAACTAATCACCTGTCTATATAGATCTTTACATAGTAGATATTTCTAGACTGGGAAAACTAGTTTGGAAATTATACATACACACATATATGTACTCGTGTGGAAGTATAGATATATATATATGTATATGTGTGTGTATAAATATATATATATATTTTTTTTTTTTAACAATGTACCAGCAGGCTGTTTTCCCAAATGGCTACAATTTTCAGAAATGTATAATGCCTTGTACTTTGCTGCAGTTAGGGCTTGCACAACAAAAATTAAAATATTATATTGCAGACATACTTCTAAATTTTCTACATACATCAGCTCATTTAATTGATTCCCAGCAGGGTTAATTTTTCCAAGGATACACAGTTTTTAAATGGAGAAGCAGGGATTTGAACCTAGGCTGTCTGGTTTCATAGCTGGTATTCTTACTGTTGTGCTATTGTGATCTAATTTTTATCCACTGTGAAGGGTATACAGTGGTAGGTTCTGTTCCCTTACTTCAACTTCTTTTTTTTTTTTTTTTAGGACAGAATCTCAGTTTGCCACCCTCAGTAAAGTGCTGTGGCATCACAGCTCACAGCAATCTCAAACTCTTGAGCTTAAGTGATTCTCTTGCCTCAGCCTCCCAAGTAGTGGGAAACTACAGGTGCCCACCACAATGCCCAGCTATTTTTTGTTATTGTTGTTGTTGTCGTTGCTGTAGTTGTCATTGTTTTTTAGCAGGCCCAGGTCAGGTTCAAACCTGCTTGCTCCCATGTATGTGGCCGGCACCCCATCCACTAAGCAATAGGCACTGAGACCCTTTATTTCCACTTTTTCCTAAATACTAAAGCGGTAGAACATCCGGCCAAATGTTTATTTCTCATTTAGATATATTCTTTAAGGAACTACTAATTCATATCTGTTCAATTGAGCTGCCTTTAACAGAAATTCTAAATAAGAGTAATATAGCAAGGACTTATTTTTCTTTCATCTAAAAGCAAATACAGAGAGGAGAAGCCTGGCCCTGCTGTAGCAACTCTCTGGATCACCAGGAACCTGGGCTGTGTTGAGCTTCCTCTCCACCCTCTTCGGGGCATGAACTCCTGTCCACACTCACAAGGTGACTATGGAACCCCAGTTAATAAGAGAAAAAGAAGATGCAAAAGGCAGAAAGTACTTCCTCAGAAGTTCACACAGCAGCTTGTATTTGTGTCTCCTTGGCTACGACCACACATGATAAGGACACTCTAATTATAGGGGAAGATGCAGCTCCTTAGCTGGATTGTGGCTGCCCTAAACGAGATTAGCACTCTAGTAGTAAGAAAGAGGGAGAGAATGGACATTGGGTAGAACAACTGGCCATTAGGATAATATTCTCTCATTTTTTCTACTGGATTGTTTGTCTTCTTGTTATGAATTTGTATGAACTTTATGTAGCTATTAAACCTTTGCTTGCTATCTTTGTTGCATGTATTCTCCCAATAGCTCTCTTGTCTACCAACTCATAGATTCATTCCAGAACTATTTAGTGAGTCCCTTCTATGTGCCAGGCATTCCTCTATTCGAGGCACTAGGAATGCAGTCAGAAACAAACCAAGAGAAATCCCTGGTGCTTACATTACAGTGAAGGAATACGGAAAATAAGAAAAAACAAAACAAAGAAAGCAATGCATGGTATGTTAAGTGGTGATAACTCTGCTTTAAAAAAAAAAAAACTAGAAGGAAGGATAGGAGTACGGACATGAAATTTTAAGTAGCATGGCCAGAGTCAACTACTGAAAGAGTGGCATTCCTAAAAGAACCTGAAAAGGCATGGGAATATTTGAGCCATCAAAATATCTACAGGAAGAAATTTCCAAGAAGAAGATATTGGAAAGCAACGGACAGAGTAACAGGAGATACATTCTAGTAGGTAAAAAAAGAGCATGTACGGGGTGTCAAAGACACTGCAAGAAATTTGATTTTTACTCTTATTGATATGGACAGCTGTGGGAGGGTTTTATGTGGCACTGGAGGACCTAAGTGTTTAAAGGAATACTTTCTCTTATTGGATTAACTATAAGAAAGATAAAGACACAAAATGAGGAGGCCATTGTTATAACACAGATAAGAGTATATAAATGTGTGACAAATGGTTGGACTTTGTACATATTGTGTTTAATGTTAAATTAGAAGAAGGCTGAAATAGAAGAGAGTTCAGAAAGTCTTTAAGATTTTTGGCCTGAGCAACCAGAATGATGGAGTTACCAGTAATTGAGTTAGGGAAGTTCATAGGTGAGGCAGATATGGAGGTTAAGAATCTAGAAGTCAAGGGAATTGTCAGAGCTAGATATAAATTGGGGAGTTTTTAGTGTAAAGATGTTTTTCCATGCAATGGATTAGATGAAATTGAGAAAGCAAATGGTGAATGTGTTCAGAAAACAGAAGAAACCCGAAGACCTGCTAATAAGAGAGAAGGAAAAATGAGAGTAGGTGTGTTCTACCCGGGAGAGTACAGCCACTCCTATTGGCTCAATTACCATTCATACACTAATGACATCTGACTTTATATCTCCCACATGGGTGTCTTTCCTTCACCAAGATGCTTCCTCACAACTCCAGCCCAATACAAAGAGAATTGTATGATACTTTTATTGTCCTCTCTCCAAGGCCCTTCACTCCTAAGTTTTGCCAAAACTGTTTATAGCTGATGATTCCAAAATATCATTAAACTTCTTCTTGAAGTACTATCACTTTTATTTCAAAAAATATCATTTATCATTTGTGGTCTACATTCTTAGGCACTCTCTAAATTCAAATATATACTCTGCACAATTTACGCATTTCATCTTGATCTTACCTTATCTAAGTGTCTCTGTTTTAATCTATGCATATATCTAGAGTGCCTTCTCACCTATTTTCCTGACATGAGGTACTTGGTTAATCTTTTATCTAGTTTTTTATATGTGCACCTGTCTATATTTCACTCTGATAAGTCAACGATGTTATGCCTAGTTTAGAATTGTAGGGTTGTACTACCGATGTTGCCTGTGTTGTTGTGTGCACATATTATAGATGGAACAGAAACAGACACTCTTCAACACATCTAACATTCCTGTGTAATACATAGAAGAGAATCAGTACAGGAGGGATCGCAGAAGATGTAACAACCCTGCACATGGCCAATGCCTCACTAATGGGTAGATTATTGTCCTCAGAATAAGAGTGGGAAAACAGGCCAGGCACAGTGGCTTGCATCTGTAATCCTAGCACTCTGGGAGGCTCAAGTGAGTGAATTGCTAGAGCCCAGGAGTTCAAGTCCAGTTTAAACAAGAGTGAGAATTATCTCTACTAAAAATAGAAAAAACTAGCTGGAAATCATGGCAGGCACCATGAGGATCTCCCGAACCCAAGAGTTTGAGGTTGCCTTGAGCTATGGTGATGCCATGGCACTCTACCCAGGGTGACAGAGTAGGACTCTGCATTCCCCAAAAAGGAGTTAGGAAACAAACTAATAGTTTATATCATAATTCAGTCTATTATCCATCTAGCATTCACATACAAAGTGTCCCTAAGGTCACCCATAAAGTCACCAATCATAGGCAAATGGGAAATCATAACTAAATATACCTTTATTTATAAAATATTCACTGCAAAATTTTACACAATATTTTCTACATGTTGGCTACCTTTTCTTAAAATTTCGTAATGAATGTTTTATAAATAAAGGTATATTTACCTGCAATTTTCCATTTTCCCTATGTATGGTGACTTTCTGGGTGACCTTTGGGACGCCATGTAATGCAGCCGTCTCCAAGTTATCATGAGCCTGGTTTCCTACCAACTCCTCCCAACAACACACAGATGTGAAAAAAGTATTTGCAAATAGTACCTTTGCTATAGAAAATATTTCTTATAATATCCTATTTCTTTTTGTAAAATGCTAGTTACTCTTCTCTGCTCATGATTGCAACCCACTGTTAGAAAAAAAAATAAATTTACTATGCCTTTTAGCATACTAAGGCAAAATAAAATAATAATATTAACATGTTTAGAATGTATGTACAAGAAACTATGCTAAGCTCTTCACATGAATTGTCCTTTATCCTTAAAGTACTTTAAAGATTAGATGAAGTAAAGTACTAGTATTATTAGAAGTTAAGTATTAGCATTATTTCCTCCAAAGTTAAATACTAGTGTTATATTCTCCAAGGAATAGAGGAAAACATGAATATCAGAATGGTTATTTTGCCAAAAGTTACCTAATACAGCCCTATAATTCTAGACACAGTGATGATGATTTCTGCATCCTGTTATATCCTGTCTTATCCTCTGAAACACTGAATAAGTGGAAAAATTAAAAAATTGCAACTCCAAGATGCATGAGTTGTAAGCATTAGTCAGGCTTTCCTTCCTCATGCACCCAGCATACCCATAGCCCGTCCAGCACTCCCCCTAGGAGGAGCTGCTCAGCCCCTTATGGTGCTGATTGTCTTTTCATGGTGACTGTTCAATATTTATTCATATATCAACTGGCATCCTTTGTTTTCTTATATTCTCTGCTAGCTCATGACAACCCTGAAATCTTATCTTTCTTCATGACCTTTCTGATTAAATGCCTACTGCTAATAGGCTAATTTAGTATTCCTGGTTCAGATTCCAGAAGGGAAGAATCTGATCAGCTCAGTTTATCTTCTGGCAGCTAGAAATGCCATCAGTTTCTGTTTATTCTTCTATCCAAGCACAAGTGTTCCAGCACTGCATTTACAACAGTCATGACACTTACCACATATATAATTTTCTATCTGATTTTCTGTCTCCTGTATTAAATTGCAAACTCCCTGCGAGCAGCAGGTGTGTCTCATTCATCATGGTCCCAACTAATCATGACTAACAGGGTAGACTCATGTAAAATAGACATGAATTTAAAGGAGTACACTTGTTAATAAAGTAACAAACAGAGGAGAAAGAGGATGATGAATTCATAAGAAATCAGAAAGAGAGAAGGAGTGATAGAAAAGCTATGTACATAACATTATGCCTTTAATAATAAGTCAGTTTCCAGTAGGAGAGTGCAAAAGTCGGGGGCGGGGGGTCCATGTAAGTAGCCCTAACCAGGGACCTTAACGTGAGATCAACTTCGTTCAGAAGAAGAAATCAAAGGTAGTGTCAAGGGCATTCTGCCTAAGCAAGAATATGGAGTGAATAATGGAAAGTTATGTTTGCTCCAAGCTCACACTGCAACAAACATGTATAAGATGAATTCAATTATGTTGAAAACACTCAGGAAAGCAGCACTGGTAAATTTGAACAGTATTTTTGCGTTAATTAAGTAATTTTCTGAGTCAAGTGTTCATACCCAAGTTGTCTGGTTTGAATCACAAAAAGTCTAGGGACCTAAGACATGTTGGGCTCTAGGGGAGAAAAGAGGTCAGAAGGTAAGTCATGTCCCAGACTATTAACATGCCAGAATTGGCTCTCCTGGGCCAATGTCAGTTCTTAAATCAACCAACAACTTCCAAGTCATAAGGAAACTGAAGGGGACAAAATGAGGCCCCGGCTGCTACAGATCTTTCTTGGGCCTCCTTTCAAAACCAAGCAAATGTGAACTCGGCTATATAAAAAGTTCAAAGCAAGCAAGATAAATAGGAAACAAATATTGTGTACGGATCTGACCAGTATGAAAATAATCAGTTGGTTTTATAGAACTAAGTTTCGGATGATACTGCGTGTAATCATTATATATATAGCACTCCATTATGTCTGTTTTTAAAATTACATTGTCAGATAATATAATGTGCCATTGTCATAATATATTAAATGTGCTTCTCATTAGTAATTCATCTATGTATGTGTAATATAAATGTAAAAAGCAGAAATTTTTAGAAACATTTCCTTAGTTTAGAAACGATTTCTTTATTGTTAAAAATAAGCTGACATTTCTTTTTTTTTCCTTCCTAGCTCCTAATTTTTTGCCTCCAAATTTCTCATGGGTTTTCTTAACAAATATATCAGTCATCTGAGAATTTCATAAGCCATACACAGGAAGTTCTTTCATCAGCTGGCAGTTTCTTGCCTGTTTTCTCTGCTGTCATATTTGCTTATTAGGCCGATTCTGCCTCTTGATGGCTCTGCGTGTGTTTCCAAGGAGAGGGTTGGTCAAGTGTCTGCCTCATCACTGTGTTCACTGCCACTGTCACTGCTAACTCCATGGATTTACGTAAATCCCTCTTATTTTCCTACCTTATCTCCTTTATATAAGCTTTCAAGTATTAGAAAACCCACACTTCTCCTATTGAAGCCCATCAAATTTTTAGTAGTTTCCATCACACTCTTTGTTTAAAACACAGCAGACAGACCTTAAGTGCTCACAGTTGATGGCTGGATCCTTCTGTCATTTCTTTGGTGATCATATAGGAAGTGATGCTTTACAAGCAGGTTCTCTAACAGGTTAATGAACACAATAGTGTGGTTCATATTAAGGCTTTGAATAAACTCTACTGACCATGTGCTTTAACATGGATAATAGAAAAGCATCCTTGATATCTTTAAGTAATAAATCCTACAGCATAGCGATGCAGAGTTTTTACTTTTTTTAATTATGGCTTTTCTTCCTAACCCTTTTGTTGGCTACCATAAGGGATAACTTAATATATATCCATTTGGCATGTGAATCTAGAAGCTTCAGAGGTTTAGATTTTTTTTATACATAGAATATTCTATGCCATCATTTTGAATTAAAATTTATCACTAAGCATATCAAATGGACAAGAAATTAACTGCTGACATTGGACCATGTGCTGAACCATGACTGCCAATATAACCTAGGGCTGCTGAGGACTCTACTGGAAGTTAAATTCAAGCCAGGTAAAGATGGTGGATAGCATTGAGACAAAGTTATGATGATAAATAGAAGTGGATGCTCTGTGGTAAGGTAAAAGCACAAAAACTGCTCCAAATTTAAAGTTTAAAGAAGCATCTCATTCTCTATCATGATGAAAATAAAGATAGGAATAAAGAAAGATCGGTGGAATGTGTAGTTATCATTTTGAAAAATCCACGACCTTGAGAGCAACTATTGGTATTAACTAGCCCAGAGGAAATGTATTCTATCTACATCACTACATACAATCCAATATGGAAAATATTTCAAATGGTCCAAAATATATTGAACATGTATTGCTAATTAGATTTACACACAACTATATGCAACATTCTAGGGAGTTGTCAAAACAACTTCACTCACTAATTTAAGGGGAATTAGTCTAAAAAGACTGTATAGAAAAGATTAGGTCTTCTGTGGAAACTCTAAGGAAAGAGTTTCAGTCAAGAAGTTAGACGACATCAAAGAGAAAGATGGGGGGGACCATGAAAGGAGTAGTTGCCATATGCAAAAATGTAGGCAACAAGAGTCTATGATCATCTCGGGATGCTGCACACAATTGTTAGCAAAAAAATATAGTGTATCTCTTAGAAGCTTGGTGTTCACATCAAAAAGAATTAAAAATCTGAGCGGAAACTATATTTCCATAGAGACAGGTATTTGGGGATGTCAGGACCCAGAACAGAGCCTGGCACATACTATCACTTAGTGAAAATACATCAGACAGAAAGAAAGACAGGTGCGTTGGTGGGGGCAAGAAAACTCACTCACACTGATGGGCTGCCTACTACATGACAGACACTGTGCTACCCGACCTCATCTCTCAAATCTGAAATGTAGGTATTATCTCATTTTGCAAATGAGGAAATTGAGGCATAGAGAGAGTAGATCCAAAGCCAAAGAGCTAAAACTTGGGAAAATGGGGATTTGAATGAGGAGCTATCTAATTTGTTATTCTTTTTTACATTATGATCGTAAACGTATCTTTAAATCTTAAACAAAAGAAAATAGTTTCTGGTGGGAAGGAAGGCAGACACAGTAGGTGGAACATGACCTCCCATCTGAAGCATTTATTCTAGAGCAAAATGGGCTTCCCAACTTCCTGTTCTCCACTTTTGATCATCTGTAGATTAGATTCTCCACAGGCTGCAACCACCACAGGCTTCCTGCTTGTTTATTTGCTTTGGAATAGTCACTGTCTTGTGGTTACTGCTCCAACTCCTTTGCAAATATTATAGAGAGTCTTTCAGGTCTCTTCTTTGGGGTGGTCACCCAGTGAGGCCAACTGTATCATGTGTTATTTATCAAAGCAAAATTACATGGCTAGCAAAATGCAGCACACAAATTATAGAGAGATGCTTGCATCTTTAGGGCAATACCCACAGGGCACTATTTTCCTTCTGAAAAACAGGTATTTATTCACGTCATAGTATGCTGTGATATAAAAAAGAATCTGGAATTTGTAAGCTAATTGACTGGAAATAATTTTAGTCAATATAATAATGATGTCAATTTCCTTATGCCTTTTCATATGTAACCTGAGCTATATTTTTAAAAGGTAAACTTACTTTAGCATTTATTTTCAATTATGCCATTATTTACATTCTGTCACTAGTTCTTTTTTAATTAAATCATAGCTATGTATATTAATGCAATCATGGGGTACAATGTGCTGGTTTTATATACAATTTGAAATATTTTCATCAAACTGGTTAACATACCTTCATGGCATTTTCTTAGTTATTGTGTTAAGACATTTATAGTCTACATTTAGTAAGTTTCACCTGTACCCTTCTAAGATGCATAGTAGGTGTGGACCCACCAATTACCCTCCCCTTTCCCCTCCCCTCCCTTGCTCCTTGCCCCATATTCTTGTACTATAATTGGATTATAGCTATCATATGAAAGTTATAAATTAGTTTCATAGTAGGGCTGAGTACATTGGATACTTTTTCTTCCATTCTTGAAATAACTTTGCTGAGAAGAATATGTTCCAGCTCCATCCATGTAAACATGAAAGAGGTAAAGTCTCCTTCTTTCTTTAAGGCTACATAATATTCCGTGGTGTACATATACCACAATTTATTAATCCATTCATGGGTCGATGGGCACATGATCTCCTTCCATGACGTAGCAATTATGAATTGGGCTGCAATAAACATTCTAGTACAAATATCTCTGTTATAATGTGATTTTTGGCCTTCTGCATATATACCTAGTAGAGCAATTATAGGACCAAATGGCAGGTCTATTTTTAGATCTCTAAGTATTCTCCAAACTCTTTCCAAAAGAAATGTATTAGTGTGCATTTCGACTGCAGTGTAACAGTGTTCCCTTTTCTCCACATCCACACCATCATCTCTGGTTTTGGGATTTTGTGATGTAGGCTAATCTTACTAGAGTTAGATGATATTCCAAAGTAGTTTTGACTTGCATTTCTCTGACGATTAAGGATGATGAGCATTTTTTCATGTGTCTGTAGGCCGTGCTCACTAGTTTTTAGGGTAATGTCCTTTTATTTGGGGAGAACAATATTGTTGGCAAACCATTGTTGTTTGAAGACAAAAGCACAAAGTGCATATATATGAATTAACTTTCTGGTTTGCTTATCTCAGACATTAACGTAACTAATATTTTTTAAAGGATCATTACATTCATGCCTTAATATGTTACTCTGTCATGATCAACTATACTTCAAACATAGATTTCCCAGGTGATGGGAAATTTGGTAAACCTAGTCATCTCTATTTCTTTATCGTCTGGGTAATACAGCCAGAGTAACAAAGACAGAGAGAAGATTCTTAAACAAACATTGTTTCCAAGAATGCCAATGCTTATTGCCACTGAGGCCTAGTATAAACAAAAGGAACAAATACACTAAACTTTAATGTACATTCTGATAACTGAGAATAGGTCTGTACAGCAGAAATTATTCCTTCACTTTATTTTGAAAAACAAAATACAAAGAAGTGCCTTGAAAAATAATCCCCAGAGGGCGGCTCCTGTGACTCAGCGAGTAGGGTGCCGGCCCCATATACCGAAGGTGGCGGGTTCAAGCCCGGCCTCGGCTGAACTGCAAAACAAAAAAATAGCCGGGCGCTGTGGCGGGCGCCTGTAGTCCCAGCTACTAGGGAGGCTGAGGCAAGAGAATCGC